>WBNM01041538.1:4027-17422 GCA_013399055.1 Ramphastos sulfuratus
TCTTGCTGTCTACAACTACCTGAAGGGTGGTTGTGGCCAGCAGGAGGTTGGTTTCTTCTCTCAGGCAACCAGCACCAGAACAAGAGGACACAGTCTCAAGCTGTGCCAGGGGAGGTTTAGGCTCGAGGTGAGGAGAAAGTTCTTCACCGAGAGAGTCATTCCCCACTGGAATGGGCTGCCCGGGGAGGTGGTGGAGTCACCGTCCCTGGAGGTGTTCAAGACGGGTTTGGACATGGCACTTGGTGCCATGGTCTAGTCTTGAGGTCTGTGGTAGTGGGTTGGACTTGATGATCTTTGAGGTCTCTTCCAATCTTGCTATACTGTGATACTGTGATATGTATCTATTTATCTATGTATTTATGTATGTATCTATCTGTCTAAGTATCTATGTATGTATCTATGTATGTATCTATGTATCTCTCTCTCTCTCTCTCTCTTCCTCTCTTTGCCTTGCTTGGTATATACTCCTGCACTTTAAATTGTGATGTTTAAGGTGTGAACCAAAGATGTACTCTTCTTTTTTTCCAAGTATGGAGTTGTTAGACTGCAATCTTCTCTGAATGGGGAGAAGAATAAAATTTATAGAACACTTGCATCTGAAATTAGATCTGTTCATCTAATGCATCCTTGAATAATTTATTTTGCAAGAAATGGTGACATTCGCCAGGTAATCTGATCTGCAATGAATAACTCAATTACCTTGACATGACATACTATTACATGCAGTTTCAGTTGCTATAGTAAGGATACAGAGGGGAGGGGGAAAGAAAATCATCACTCCCCACCAGCCGGTTCTGCAGGAAGGGAATGAATTTTGAAGTTTGCCTTCAGGAAAAGTGGTTACATGTCAGGAATAATCAAGGTAAAAAAAAAAAAAAGAAAAAAAAAAAAAAAAAAAAAAAAAAAAGTTTGTAGATTATTTCATCCCATTTTACTTCTGCATACTACTGTGGTAAGGACAACTTCTCTGATGAGAAATCTGACACCTCTCATCACTAGTGGGCGTCTAACTCAGCAGCAGAAGCAGATGGAGTCAGGGAAATCGCAGCATCTGTCACACAGGCAGCGATGAAATGCATAAACATTTTTTTGTGAAGATGAAAACTAGCAGATTAGTCTTCTGGTTGCAATACAAACTCATGAGGTCTAGGCTACAAATCTAGCTCCTGGATGAATCATTCTCCCAGGTAGAAGTTAACAATTCCCTCATCTACACATACATTCATCCTGTTCTAGATGGAGGCTAAGTACAAGGCAGCCATTGAGATGTGGCTGAGAGTGACTATTGGGGAGGTGAGTGATTGATGATGGTAAATCTAAAGAAGAGCAGAGTGAGATGATCTGGTGGGTTGGAAGAGGGAGTCTGTCCAGATGATGCATTTTTTGATATCACCAACACTGAGGGTTTCTAATTGTGCTACTATTAATGCAATTTCCAGGCTTTCTTCAGAAGCAAGAAATGCTGGGTAGGGAACAGAGCCTGTGTATGACATATGAAAGTGAATCACATGGCTGGGGAAAAAAAAATAAAATAAAAAAAATGCTTACATCTGTCTTGAAGTCCTGACACACTTTGCCAAGATTTGTGAATGTCAAACAAGGTGTGGGATTTTGTTTGTAAAATTATGCTCCTGATATCTACTATTTTGGAAGGCAGCTCAGCTCGTGGATTTTAGTCCTGTGATACACTAGGATATAATGCTGTCTAACTGACAAGGGCAAGAAGAAGTGATTCAAAGAGCACAGAATCAAGGTCACTGCCCAAATGAGCTAAGACAAATTCTGTGATGGGACAGAAAATAAGAAAAACAGAACCACCACACACACAAAACCCAAACCCAAGCAAACAAAAAACTCCAACAGAATGCTTGAATGCTTGAAATCAGAACCACTTGGGGGCCTTGCTTGTAACTACACAAAGCAATGTCAGAAAAAAAAGTCACTTAATTTCTCTGCAGTGAGTGAACTACCTGCCATGAGTGCACATTTGTAAGTCAGATATAAGAATCTGAGAACAACTCAGGTTTCAGCTGGTGAGTAACTTCACTTAGTAAATGAGCAACCTGTTTGCTTGAGAAGCCAGTTCAAATTGGGAACTTGATGATTAGTTTGAAAAAGAGGAGGCTGAGGGCAGACCTCATTGCTGTCTGAAAGGACATTGTGTTGAGGCTAGTGCTGGGCTCTTCTCACAGGTAATTAGTAATAGAACAAGAGGCAGTGGCCTCAAACTAACTGGGTAGGTTTAGACTAGACTTTAGGAAACATTTTTTCACAGCAAGAGTGATCAGGCTTTGGAATGAGCTGCCCAGGGAGGTGGTTGAGTTACCAACTCTGGATGTGTTTAAAAGTCATTTGGATGTGGTGCTTGGGGATATGGTTTAGGGTGAACCTTGTAGAGTAGGGCTATTGGTTGGCCTTGGTGATCCAGAGGATCTTTTCCAACCTGACTGCTTCTGCGGTGGTTCTGCAATTCTGCGATTAACACAATGTTAATTGCCAAATGCTGTGTATAATTGACAGCATAAAAATTGCTTCCTATTTTGACAAATTTGCAGATTGTTCACTGTCACTCAGAAAGTGACCTTCTTGTAGAGAGCCAGCATGCTGCAACCAGTGTCTTTTCTGTCACGTCAGAACCCACAATGTCCTTTTCCACAGCCAACCCTTTCACGCTGGGAGGTGATCATCATGGTGCCATAAAAGCCATAATTATTTCACTGTCCTTTATCACTCCATCTCACAAGTTAAAAATGCCTTTCAGCTGCTTGTACAGCAGCATAAAGATGGTGCTCAGTCAGTCTTCCAGCTATTTGGTATGCTGTAAAGAAGATTTGGAGGTAAGGTACTTCCAAAGGAAAAAATCACGAGGAGCTTGGTGAGTTTTCTGGCCTTTCCTTTAGTCCTGAATGATTGGAAATGCAATGCTTTAACTAAAATTCAGGGAAATAAAGTGAGGAAAACTGATGTCTGGCAGTCATTTGCTACCAAACACTCCAGCTATATTCTTCATGGACTTATATGAGACATTAGTTCCATGTAAAAAAAGAGAAATTTGAGGTGCTGGACTTCACCTAAGGCTTACACAATGTTGTATCTTACAGCTTGTTGGCATCCACTCTTACTTTCAGAAATGCTTCACCTCTTGTTATTTCTACAAATCAAGACTGAGGGTAGAAATGCACCAATGAAGTAACACAAAACAGGAAATCTCAACCCGAAAGACTGAAGGCAAATGCCCCAGGGCAAGAGCATGCAAGTGAGGGACTATTCTGGGAAGAGATTACTTTGCTTCATTTCCAGTCCAAAGCAATTAAAATTCTGAGGCAACGTTTCTTGGTTTAAGGTAGATTTACCTCAGCTCAGTAGTCTTCATTATGTAGCTGGAACTGTTTCCTTAAATTAGCTGGGATTTCTCCATACCATCCTACTTTGCAAATTATATTTCTCACTCCTGTAATTTAATTAGTAATTTTTTACCCACTTCTAAAATGTCAGTCTGAAGTTACATAAAACATAATCCTCTGTACATGGCAGTTAATTGTTTCTTAAACAAAATATGTTACCAATATTAATTGTGAATGTTGTTTCTGTATTAGTCTGTGAATATTGTGCCTTTTTGATTTTTAATAACTTAGCCTTTTATTCAAAATGTGTATTTTCTGCTAGTTCACTCTGCAATCTCCAATGTCATTGGATATAAAAGTGAAGCCTACATTATATGAAATCAGGATTATGTTTTGTTTAAATCATAGAATCATAGAATCATAGAATGGTAAGGTTGGAAGGGACCTCAAAGATCATCTAGTTCCANAAGTAGTGCTTGCTGTCCTTTACTTTATTTTGCTAATTAACAGTGGAGTGAAAAATTGTGCAAAGCCCGAACCCTCTGAAATTATTGACTGCTGAAAGTGCTGGTACAGTTTTCTTGGAACCAAGTATCCTCTTGCTTGTAAGTCTGCCAGAATACGAAGTAATTAAGGAGCAATGTGGTGCCTTCACTAAAAGATGAACTATAATTGAATAAAGTTCAATTAGTGGATGCTAAAAATATTGATACAGCTTTACGTTTAAACCTGGCATTTTTTCTCTGATATTTGAAAGTTATGCAATCTGTGTGAGACTGCTGAGAGCACTTGTCACATTTCAAAACAGTTTCTGACCACTTTGGTGGTCTTTCAGCAACACTTAACCAGAACAGTTTCTGAGCACTGTGGTGGTCTTTCAGTAACACTTAACCCAGGAAGTTTGCATTTTACTTGTGAGAGCAGGGAGCTGCACCTTGCAATGTCCTAGATGGGGATATGACAGGTTAAATCCAGCAAAAGAGCAGTCAAGTATCAGCTTTTTCTGGACTGAAATGAGGTTGTAGCCAAGTGGGGGTTTGTCCTATCTCCCATTGACAGAACAAGAGGACACAGTTTCAAAGTGCATCAAGGGAGGTTTAGACTGGATGTTAGGAAGAAGTTCTCTGCAGAGATAGTGATTGGCATTGGAATGGGCTGCCCAGGGAGGTGGTGGAGTCACTGTCCCTGGAAGTGTTCAAAAAAGACTGGATGTGGTGCTTAGTGACATGGTTTGGCTGATTAGATAGTGTTGGGTAAAAGATTGGACTTCATGACTTCAAAGGTCTTTTCCAACCTGGTTAATTCTGTGATTGTTTTTTTTCCCCTGATAATGTTCACTTAATGTACTATCATTATCTAAAGATTCTGATGCTTTCATATTCATTTTTAGAACTTCTGTATTGGTCTTTAGGTCTATTTCTTTTTTTTTTTTAGATTTTTTTTTTTGTTTTTTGGTTTTTTTTTTTTTTTTTTTTTTTTTTTTTTTTGTAACATCACAGCATATTCAAGAGTGTGACAGAATATGAAAAAGATGTCCAGGATAGGAAAGCAAAAGATATGTAGGAGATGACAGAAAAAGAATTTGACTTTACAAGTTCTTTGACACGTTTCAAACAAATCACAATTCTAAAATACCCCAAAGTTGGTAATTGCTGCTCACAGTCCCTCTCTCAAGAGTTACAGAATGGTTGAGGTTGAAAGGGACATCTGGAGCTTCCTGGAGCTCATCTCTTTCCCTGAGCCAGGGAATATTTTTCTGATCTGTTCAATTAGCTATCTAAATTCGTGGTGCTTCCTCATTTGATCTGAAATTTCTGGTTTTTTAATGCTTTGTTCCTACTTATCATTGTCTATGCCTCACTGGGACCAGAGACTGAAAAGAGTGGTGGAGATGTCCTCTCAGAGCATATTTGACAAGACCATGTCCTCTGGAATAATACTTTTTTTAATGGAAATGATGGAGATCTTTTATATCATATGCTGAAGATAGAATTGGAACATTTAAGATATATGCTCATTTTTTTTTTCCACTGCCAATTTTAGGGTGGTTAAAAATATTGAAATCAACAGAGACAAAACAAAAATAATTGGCGATATTCTCATGTTTTCATCTGCTTAGTAGCACCACATTTGTGTTAGAAATATCACTTCTTATTTCCCTGCTCTAACTCAGTTTGAGATATATTGAGACAGAGGAGGGAGATATATTGAGATATATTGAAATAGTTGAAGACCAATCCAGAGGGACCTGGATAGGCTGGAGAGGTGGGCCCAGGCCAAACTCATGAAGTTCAATAAGGCCAAATGCAAGGTCCTGCACCTGGGTAGGCACAATCCCAAGCACAACTCCAGGCTGGGTGGTGAATGGCTGAGAGCAGCCCTGANCTATGATTCTATGACCCTAACCAGGCTGCATACATTTTCCCAGTTGAATGACAGGAAGCAGAGCACAGTGAGTAACACTCTTCCATTTCATTGTCGATATGTCTATTTGTGTCAGAATGATTTGAAAATTAAATACAATTTTAAAAGATTAAAATTTCCACCTTTGTGTGTGTGTGTGGAGGGGGGGGGTGGGGGGTGGAAGAACTTCTTTAATTAGTCAATTGTATGTCATGAAAACATGATTCACTAAGAAATAGATAAAAAAAAAAAATAAATAAAAAATGTAAACCCCCAACCACAGGGGAAATCTTCTCCTCTTCTTATTTTTATTAATTAAGACTTCTAGTTTTGCAATTGCACAAACAAAAGAGGCTATAATTGCATCTAGATGGAAGCTAAAATGCTATACCAGGAAACGGCCGCTCAGGCTGGCTAATTCTCATGCTCTTTCCCAGCACACCGATTACTGGACGTTACTTGAGACAGCTTTTTGAGTTCCATACCTTTTTCATCTGACCAGCTTAGCAATTACTGAATTCCTATTTATTTTCTCTTAAGAATATGGCATTTTGCACATACCTGGAATGCAAGGCAGCTTTCAGGCTCTTTGTTGAAGGAAATTATACTTATGGCAAATGCATTAAAGCTGACACTAAAAGCATTTTAAGCTGATGTTCCTCTGCACATACAGGTTCTTGCTAACAGATCAGAAATTAACAGAGAGGAGCTGGTTTGTAAACCTCACCCTCACACAACTGAGCTGCTACTTGCATGAATGATCGCCGAGTTTTTGCTCTTGCTGCATCAGAGAATTTCTGATGAAAGCTCATTATTTTGTAATCAGAAGACAGGGACACAGGGCACATTTATACTAGAATCATAGAATCATAGAATCATAGAATGGTAAGGTTGGAAGGAGTCCTCAAAATTCATCCATTTCCAACCCCCTGACATAGGCAGGGACACCTCCCACTAGTATAGGTCACTCAAGGCCTCATCCAACCTGGCCTTGAACCCCTCCAGGGAGGGAGCAGCCACAACCTCCCTGGGCAACCTGTGCCAGTGTCTCACCACCCTCACTGGAAAGAACTTCTTCCTAACATCTAGTTTAAACCTCTCCTCTTCTAGTTTAAACCCATTGCCCCTTGTCCTGTCATTGCAAGACCTTGTAAATAATCCCTCCTCAGCCTTCCTGTAGGCCCCCTTCAGATACTGGAAGGCTACTCTAAGCTCTCCTGGAAGCCTTCTCTTCTCCAGGCTGAAGAGCCCCAACTCTCTCAGCCTGTCTTCATAGCAGAGGTGCTCCAGCCCTGCTTCATCTTTGTGGCATCAGCCCAGCCCCATCATCTTTGTGGCCCTCCTCTGGACCTTCTCCAACACTTCCATGTCCTTCCTGTGCTGTGGGCTGCAGAACTGTACACAGTACTCCAGATGGGGTCACCTCCTCAATATGAGATTCGTCATATGCCAACATGCAGGAGTGCCCTACTCCCGCAGCTATACCTCAGTTCAGATTTATTCTCATACAACACTAAGGCACAATGAACATTGCTTTGAGGTACATGAGGTATTAAGGATTACATTCTTATTCCATCTGAGTATTTCTGTGACTCTCTAAACATATGGCTTGGTGGTTGTGTTGGAAATTTTCAAGAAATCTGGAGGTGTTTGTATTTGAATTTGGAAGCTGACCCATGGCACTGTGTGATGCTGTGAAAAGGAAATATATATATATATATATATTAAAATACTTTTTTTCCCTCTCTAACGTTGCATGCAGATGAATGGTTCTATCTTTTTGCACTACTAATTAGTGCAGATTAGAAAATGTATTTCAGGATAATGATCTCAGCCAGATTGCTGTTAACCCCTTCTTCCTTTAGATATTCTTTTTGATGCTATTCACAAGGATATTTGTAGAACATGATGTGGCACACACACACCTTAGATTTCTAAGGGGAAATACAATCTATTGCAATGAATGTATTTTTTTTCTCTTCTACAGACTCCTCTGGCAGTGTGATCTTGCATGTCTCTGGAAGAGACATTTTGAGATGGGATGAAGGTCAAGAGAACAATGCAAGTGAGAAAGGGGAATTAAGGAGGGAGAGGATATTTATGGGTAAACCAAGGAGGCTATGCCTGCAAAGCAAAAAATAAAAAGATCTATGGGAAATCAAATTTTGATTGTAGGGTATCCTTGCAAGGATTAGTTCTCATCCTTCCTTTACTCCTGGCAGCACAAGCTCAAGTGCTTTTGCTGCTAATGGCTTCTCCAACATTTAACATAACTGACTGTCCCTAGGCTCACTTCTTCAAGCTGACAGCTTCTCAACCTGCTTAATACCAGCCATACTGCAGTCATGAGGAGGCACTCCTGGGGCCTTGTAACCTGCTATGTAAGTGCTGTTCCTATTCCTGATGTTCTCAGGGCCTTAGTGCCTCCCTCTGTGTTCCTACATTTCACTGCAGGCTATGCAGCAGAAAAAGCTTTTGACTAATTCCATTAAAGCTATTGAAATAACATACAGAAATGCAAATAAATGTAGGTGAATCACAGTAAAGTGGTTCTTTTCCCTCAAAGAGAATATCATAGAATCATAGAATGGTAAGGTTGGAAGGAGACCTCAAGGATCATCTAGTTCCAAGCCCCTGCCATAGGCAGGGACACCTCCCACTAGTACAGGTCACTCAAGGCCTCGTCCAACCTGGCCTTGAACACCTCCAGGGAGGGAGCAGCCACAACCTCCCTGGGCAACCTGTGCCAGTGCCTCACCACCCTCACTGGAAAGAACTTCCTCCTAACATCCAGTCTAAATCTCCCCTCTGCCAGTTTAAACCCATTGCCCCTTGTCCTGTCATTGCAAGATCTTATAAATAGTCCCTCCCCAGCCTTCCTGTAGGCCCCCTTCAGATACTGGAAGGCTACTACAAGGTCTCCTCAAAGCCTTCTCTTCTCCAGGCTGCAGAGCCCCAACTCTCTCAACCTGTCCTCATAGGAGAGCTGCTCCAGCCCTCTGAGCATCTTCATGGCGTCCTCTGGACCCACTCCAACACTTCCATGTCCTTCCTGTGCTGGGGGCTCCAGAACTGCACACAGGACTCCAGATGGGGTCTGACGAGAGCAGAGTAAAGGGGCAGAATCCCCTCCCTTGCCCTGCTGGCCATGCTTCTCTTGATGCAGCCCAGGACTCAGCTGGCTGTCTGGGCTGATGGATTTATTAGTAGCCTTGCCATAATTTTTCTAGAAAAAAATGGTGACATTAATTAGAAAAAAGTTTACCTGATGCACGGGAGAGAACATACATTTAATAGTAAACAACTACCTGTTGGGTGTTTAAATTAGTCCAGGCTCAAAGGAGGTTATCTTACAGCCACATGACAGCTATGTTAGTCTCTGGTTCAGGCTGAAAAGTATCCCTCACTTTTCATTATTCCAACTCTTCTTTTCTCTCTATATACTAAAAAAAAGGGGCTTTTAAGTTCATGAATCGTTCAAATTACAGGGTAATAATTCATGTAAGACAGTTCATAATCTTCTTTATTTACATTAATTCAGAAAAGTATATTTAATTTTTCCTGAGACCTCTTCAGTTCTACTCTTGCAGAGTTCAGCCTTACAGAACTTTTTGCTTGTGGATGTTTTTGCTGTTTCTTGGCTTTTGACATTCAAACAGTTTTCCCTTAAGCTTGTTGCTTTTCACGTTATCCCTGCACTTCAGGAACGGCCTGGCTTTCAGTTCCAAGCTCACTTAACATGCTGATTACAGCTGTTGCCTCAAATTTCTTTTTGCAAAGTTAATCTGGACTACTTTCAAACCACTTTCTGTCATTTTCATTCACTGAAGCTGCTGGCTGAAATGCCTCTAGCAGCATCCACCCTGCTGGTTTTCAACATTCTTACTCAATCCATCCCTAAACTGGATGCTGGTTTGATACTTTAAACTAATTTATCTTTTAGCTGGCTGTCTTGGAGCATTTTTCTTTTAATTGTATTTGCTTATGTGGACTATTTTCTTCATTATCCAAACATCCTGCTGGTTGACACCTTGTTTCCTTACCTCCTGTTTTCTTTTTGAGTGGGGTAAAGGGTGATCTCAGGTAGTGATAATGTTAAGAAAGTATCACAGAATCACAGAATGTTAGGGGCTGGAAGAGACCTCCAAAGCTCATCCAGTCTAACCCCCCTGCCAGAGCAGCATCACCTAGACCAGATCACGCAGGAATGCGTCCAGGCAGGTTTTGAGTATCTCCAGAGATGGAGACTCCACTGCTGCCCTGGGCTGTCTGTTTGAGTGTTCTGTCACCCTCACAAGGAAAAAATTCCTCAAGTTTACATGAAATTTCCTACACCTCAACTTCCAGCCATTACCCCTTGCCCTGTCACTGAGCATCACTGAGCAGGGCCTAGCTCCATCCTCCTGGCACTCACCCTTTACATCTTTATAAACATTGATGAGGTCACCTCTCAGTCTCCTCTTCTCCAAGCAGCAGAGCCCCAGCCCCCTCAGTCTCTCCTCATAAAAGAGATGTTCCATTGCCTTTATCATCTTAGCGGCTCTGAGCTGGACTCTTGCTAGCAGTTCTATATCCTTCTTGTACTGGGAAGCTCAGAACTGGATAGAGTACTCCAGCTGTGACCTCATCAGGGCACTTTATATTTTCATCTTACATTTTCATTTCCAAAGTTTGCAGTTCACATTTTAGACATATTTTGCCCCCTCCATCACTCCAGATTGCATGGATTTGATTGTATGGATTCAATTTCTAAATCTGTGTTCTTCTGCTTTAGCAGTTCCCTGTTCTTACTGATGTCAACACCACCACCCTGTAGCCAGTACTACAACAGGACTGTTTGGTCTCTCATCTCCTTCTAAACCATGCTACATGCTTGCAAATTTTGCTAGCTGAGCTACCTTATTTTAAAATGTGGAAAGAATTGCACACCTTACAAAACCACATAGAATCACAGAATTAACCAGGTTGGAAAAGACCTCTAAAATCATCGAGTTCAACCTATTATCTATTATCTTCTAATTAACTAAACCATAGCACTAAGTGCCTCATCCAGCCTCATTTTAAACACCTTCAGACATGGGGACTCCACCACCTGCCTGGGCAGCCCATTCCAATGCCAATCACTCTCTCTGTGAAGAACTTCCTAACATCCAGCCTAAACCTGCCCTGGCAGAGCTTGAGACTGTGTCCTCGTGTTCTGTTGCTGGTTGCCTGGGGGAAGAGACCAACTCCCACCTGGCTACAACCTCCTTTCAGGTAATTGTAGACAGCAATGAGGTCTCCCCTGAGCCTCCTCTTCTGCAGGCTGCACACTCCCAGTTCCCTCAGCCTCTCCTCACAGGGCTGTGCCCCAGCCCCCTCACAGCCTTGGTGCCTTTCTCTGGACATGTTCAAGCACCTCAACATCTTTCTTAAATTGAAGAGCCCAGAACTGGACCAAAAGCAAAACCAAAACCAACCAAACACCCACATGAAACCATCAAAACTACCCCCCAAAAAAGCAACCAAACAACAAAACCCAGACAACTAACCAAAACTAAACAACCACCAACAAACCAATCAACCAATCAACCAACCAACCAACCAACCAACCAACCAAAACAGAAACAAAAAAAACAAAGGAAAAGATAACTCTTATTAACTCTTTTGATCAGTGAGAATAAAATGTATAGGTCTCAGAAGAAACTCTCAGTGAAGAACTTCCAGTGAAAAGACAATGTCCAACTGTGGTAGGGTTAAAATTGCCTCCCAACATAAAATCACCAGACTAGCTGAGAAGGTTGGGAAGTAAGATAAAGCTATATATTTACAGCTAGCTGAAATCTAAAAGCATAGTAAATATATATAAAAAGCATATAAAATAGATTTACAATTATTTACAATTTAGAAATAACACAAAGGACCCTCCCCCCAAACAAACACAGAAGGGGCTAACAGTCACCTTCTTCTCCCCCACTAGAGAGTGAACTGTTACCTACTCAGCCAAGGGTAGTTTAGTCATGCAAGATCAGCCAGCATGGGGAAGAGAAGAGGAGGAGGAAGGAAATGACAGAGTGAGAAGAACAGTTTGTGCAACACATTCTATACGAGTCCAGCAAATGAATGAAATTATATAGACTTATCTATTATTTTTCTTCTATAACCAACCCTCTATTTTATTTGATTTCTGTTCAAAAACGTCCAGAAAGTTCCTATTTCTTGTTTATAATTTAGGATTCAGCCAGAGCGTTAGTGCCAAACCACTACACCAACATAAAAATCAGGTGCAGAGAAACTTCCCCAGGCTGGGGAAACATCTAAATTTAAGTAATACTTCTTTACCTGAAAATTGTAGCTACAGACCAAAACTCTGATCTATGAACTAAGTATTTATATAAATTAATGTGGTTATTTTTAAGGTGACGTAATAACAACAGCAATTCTTCGCACTGGGCCACAACGGTTTTGGTTATACCAACAGTTTAACAGATCCAGGCACTTCAGTGCTAGTTTTAGTCTTCAGTCTGGAGAAGAGAAAACTTCAAGGAGACCTTCTAGTAGCCTTCCAGTATCTGAAGGGGTCCTACAGGAAGGCTGGGGAGGGACTATTTATAAGATCTTGCAATGACAGGACAAGGGGCAATGGGTTTAAAGTGGCAGAGGGGAAATTTAGACTGGATGTTAGGAGGAAGTTCTTTGCAGTGNCTCCTAACATCCAGTCTAAATCTTCCCTCTGCCACTTTAAACCCATTGCCCCTCGTCCTGTCATTGCAAGATCTTATAAATAGTCCCTCCCCAGCCTTCCTGTAGGCCCCCTTCAGATACTGGAAGGCTACTAGAAGGTCTCCTTGAAGTTTTCTCTTCTCCAGGCTGAAGAGCCCCAACTCTCTCAGCCTGTCCTCATAGCAGAGCTCCTGCAGCCCTCTGATCATCTTTGTGGCCCTCCTCTGGACCCGCTCCAACACTTCCATGTCCTTCCTGTACTGGGGGCTCCAGAACTGCACACAGTACTCCAGATGGGGTCTGATGAGAGCAGAGTAAAGGGGCAGAATCACCTCCCTTGCCCTGCTGGTCACGCTTCTCCTTGAACCTTACCATTCAATGATTCTATGATTCTGTGTGATCATCTGTTCTGCCATTCTCCTCAGCTCAGTTGCTGCTACATGCCAGCAAGCACTAGTAATGCTTCAGCAATGTTCAGGAAACAGCATAGTCCATGCATCTTTCTCAAGAGGCCATACAGCCTGGCTGATAAAAGAGTTTAACTGCCAAGCTGTGCTCTGCTACATGCCACCCACATGTAGGGACCTCAGAAATTTTATAAACTAATAAGTTTGCAACTAAACTTCTCACTTCGATGTTCTCATTTGGCCTTTTAGGTGGTTTTGCACCAAGCAGTTCATTTGATTAACCCTCTCTTTGATTGCCTGGGGACTGGTAAGTAACACTGGCACATTGAGATCTCCTGGTTTGAATCATGAAGGCAACAAGTGGATTAATTTTAACTCATAACTGCTCGAGAGAGTCCAGTGCAGAGCCACAAAGATGATTTAAGGGAATGGAACTTCTCTAGTGTGAGGAGAGACTGAGGGAGCTGGGGCTCTGCTGCTTGGAGGAGACTGAGAGGTGACCTCATTTATGTTGATAAATATATATTAAATATATAAGA
>WBNM01041539.1:0-56475 GCA_013399055.1 Ramphastos sulfuratus
GGCTAAACAACCCCAGTTCTCTCTTCTTTTCAAAGAATTATCCTGCTCTGTTCCTATTTCAGCAGCCTTACCTACCTCCAGACTGCAAATGCTAATGACCACAGAAGTACAGGCAAGTTTGCCATTTCACAAGATTAATATACTCAGTTTTATTCCATTTTGTTCGTATTTCTGATTGAGGACTTTCCCAGTAATTAAGAAGTCTTTGAATGCTAAGAAATAGATTCTGTAACAGAAATCAGAGAGCCAGACTATATTTCAACTGGTTTTCTGTGGGATCAAAAGGTGCCTTATAACAGTAATATTATCATATACCTGTGTTAAAGTCAAGCTTTTATCAGTTCTTAAAGCTCTTACACAGAAGAAACTGAATTCTATTCTGGTTCTCTTTGCAGCCACTCATTTCAAATGAACAGAGATGATAAGAGCGAGGAACAGCCTTCAGAGATTATTTCTGAGCATTTAACACAGAGCTAATTGAAAATTAAATGTAGGTGAAGCAGCTGGCTGCATTAAGATGATTTTTTCCAATGCAAGACTTCCTCACTGAGATCTGGGGTCTCTTTTGTCAACACAGTTGCATGCACAAGATCAATTAGCAACATGCATGCAACTTCTGGTGTGTGCTTGAAACTATCTCTTGTGAATCACTCAAAGAGGGATGCAGAGTATTACACAGCATGCTTGACTGAATTTAAGTTATACAAAGGTTATTACAGGATCATAGAAACAGTCGGGGTTGGAAGGGATCACAAGGATCACCCAGTTCCAATCCCCCTGCCATGGGCAGGGACACTCTACCCTAGATCAGGCTGCCCAGAGCCTCATCCAGCCTGGCCTTAAATACCTCCAAGCATGGGGCCTCACCTACCGCCCTGGGCAACCCATTCCAGGCTCTCACCACTCTCATGCTGAAGAACTTCCTCCTCTCTCTTCTCACACTCAGATCTGCTTTGCTTTCCAGACTAGCAGGGTAGCCACTATCTATCTACACTCTGCAGCACAAACAACAAGAAATTTCAGTCAACTTTTGAAAAAGTCCCACAGCAACTTTTACACTCAACAGAACAAAATAAAACTTCCATTTTAAAGATTCCATGGAAAAAACAACACACAACCAATCCACCCACCCCCAGAATTTTTTGTTTTCCAGTTAAAATAAAAACTCCTACTACAAATTAATCTAAAAACGAAGCAAAATCCTAAATTTGGCATTGGCATCATTCTGGTTTGAGTCACCCAGAATTTCTCAGACCTTCTCAACTCCCTTGAAACAAGCCCACCAGAATACTCCTGAGGGAACTGTTATTCAACACTAGTATGGCTGGCAGAGCCTGTCCTTAATAAAATATGGTGAGATTCGTCTAACCTAGCTTTAGCCATCAAAAGGTTAGACATTTAATTCTAGGTTTGTCACTGTAGGCTTTTCTATAGCCAAGGGAGAGAAGCAGGCATCTCCAGGGGGCAAGCTGTCTGACCTCCCAATTTTAGGCTGAAATGAATCACTCTCTGAAGGTGCCCATTCAAATTTGACTGACTGTATAGTGAAAGGTTGACTTCCTCAGCCTTCAACATCTACATGTCTCATCAGCAACATCTGAATTTCACCTACAATTTTCAGAGCTCAAACCCAGCATTTCTGACAAATCAGAAATGTTGTCTGTTCCTTGAAAGTGAAATTCTCACACTAAACCCCCTTATAAGAACACTGGTCATTGTTTCAATCACTCTGAGTTCCAAGCCAGTAAGTTGACACAGTACAAAAAAAATTAAAAGGTAGAAATTACTTTGACTCTGATGCAGTGATAAATGCTTTGGCTTCTGTCCCATTCAGGGCTGACTTCCACAAGATGACTTTTTTGAATACATCAGTGAAGTACTTTCAGCACAAATACTTTTGGTATTATAAACCAAAATGCAACAAGCATCTTTCATTAGTAATTACATTTTTCTACCCAAC
Source organism: Ramphastos sulfuratus (assembly GCA_013399055.1). Classification (NCBI taxonomy): domain Eukaryota; kingdom Metazoa; phylum Chordata; class Aves; order Piciformes; family Ramphastidae; genus Ramphastos; species Ramphastos sulfuratus. The sequence continues at coordinate 1,961 of WBNM01041539.1, forward strand.
AGTCTGACATGACATTTCAATTTTTAGATTTAAGCCTTCATAACTTCATAGCAACACACAAATTAAGTACAGGACACCAACAAAAGGCATCTGCCTCCCATCACAGAGCTCTTCCAGCTACACATTTTTCCCCATGGGATAAAATAATGTTACAAATTCAGAAAGGTCCTTTCAATTATTATTTTTGGACAGATGATCTGTTAGAGAAATAGTCACCATTAGCACTGTACTCACAGAGGTACTCTATACCTTAAGGCTAAATAAGCCCTCAAATAGAATCTAATCCATGATCCATCAGCATTTAACTTAAATGACAGTCCTATATGTTTTCCTTTTAATGACAAATTCTTATGTCTGTCTTTTTCTTTCCATTGATGCATTCCTATCTGTCTCACCAGATCTGACCCAGCAATGCTGTTTCTGTGATACATAAACTATTGCTTTGAGCATGGTATCACCATATTGTTCACCTATATTTTCAATGTGTTTTCTTGCTTTGAAAAGAGTTGGATTTAATAAGGTAACTGTTAGAATAGTAGTTAAAAGTGCACATGAGAAAAGCAAAACAGGAAAATTAAAATGAAATATTCTTTACTACCAACCAGAGCTTTTTTTATCATCTTGTTCATTTTTAATCCATCACATCTGTTATTGCTAAAGAGAATAAGTTTGGGCATGTGACCAGCTAAAAGAATAAGAAAAATTAATTAATTTCATTCAACTCTATCCATTTGTTTCTGTCTGCCTAGCCTAGAATACAGATCTGTATAGAGTTACTGGAGTGCAATTTGTTTGCTCAAAAACGTGCCCAGAGCAGGCAGTCAAGTTATTAGGTATCTGATTACTGATCTTCTTGCAGTTACCCTGTGGCAGTCTTCTCTCCAGCTCACACAAAGGCAGTCTGGACCCCAGACTGTGCAAAGCTGTGAGGAATGCTAGCTCTAGAGGTCTCACTGGAGTGGTCATCTTCCTACAGACATCTTGAATTTTAGCATATCTTAAACACAGTTGTGTTTAACTGCCTGCAGTCAGATGCTACATTTAGCAACACTTTTAGGGACATGTTCTGCAAAAAATTTTTTTTTTGCCATGATTCATGGTAACAGTCCCACAAAGAATGTGGTTAAAGCATAGGCTTAGCTGAAAGCCTGTGGCTGATCTCAAATGGAAACAGCACAGTGTTTTTCTCAACAACAAATACAGTGAATACTGACAGATCTAAACCATAAATCCTTAGTAATTTATTTCCCAGCAAATGTTTTATTTCACTGGCTGCACAGCTACCACAGGAACCTCATCTCTGAAGAAGCCATACCTGAAGTCTTGAAACAGCACAAACACTCTCTCACAGTTCTTGAAAAAATACTTAAACATAAAAGCTTGGTTCCTCCCTGCAGCTTAAAACAACCATGCTGATCTTGGAAGCACAAGGTAGAGTCAATAAGAAGAGAGCCAGCAGCAGACACTTTTTGCTCAGCAAAGGCTCTATAGACTTAGGCTGATGGGGTCAGCACAAACAGCCAGGTACAGGTACTAGGTTGTAACAGCCCAGAATAAACTGTAGTAGAAAAGATGTATGCACTGGTTAGGATTGTCTATAGTTAGCAACTGAACTTGGCAAAATTGCTCCTTGCTCTGAAGGTCTCTCACTCTTACATGTTCCCAAATACCTCAGTTCTATTCTGGCCTACAAAATTAAATTAAAAAAAAAAAAAAAAACCCCCCCCCCCCCCCCCGCCAAAAACCAAAACAACCCCCAACCCCCCACACGTTAAAATCAAACACCACAAAGATGTTTGGATTATACAATGAAAAAAAAAAAAAAAAACCCCACCCCACACCCACCGCACAAAACCAAAACAACCTCCAAACCCACACACGTTAAAATCAAACACCACAAATATGTTTGGATTATACAATGAAAAAAAAAAAAAAGCAACAAAGAACAACACGTTATGTTTGTGAGGGATGAGGACAAGATGTAAGGACTGCTTTTCAAATGCAGTGAAAATAATAATAATTCTGTCATTATGCTGAGACCTTTCACAGCAGGATGAGTTTTTATTATCAAGATATAAAGTCCTGAGAAAAATAGATTTATAGGGGACATGGTGACACTAATTAGAAATCCTTATGAGTGTTCACAGAACACAATTTCAGGGCACTGAATGAGCCTGCAAAATTAATCCCAGGCATTTGAGAAAGTGTAAGGTCCTGCACCTGGGTAGGCACAATCCCAAGCACAAATACAGGCTGGGTGAGGAATGGCTGAGACCAGCCCTGAGGAAAAGGACCTTGGGACCTGGGTTGATGACAAGCTCAACATGAGCCTGCAGTGTGTGCATGCAGCCCAGACAGCAACCGAGTCCTGGGCTGCATCAAGAGCANTGGTTGAAGTCAGTCAGAATTTAGGAGCAGGTATCTCTTTATTAATATCTCTCTGTAAAGCCCTTTGGCTTTGATTATGGACAAGAGGAAAAAAAAAAAGAAAAAAAAAGGAGGCAGTATCTGCCCAGGTATATGTCCTATAAATCACACCACTTGGAACCCTAGCTCCCATAATAAAATAAAATGCCTTGATATATAATTAATAGTGTCTCAGAGAAAATACTACTCCTGCTGGGTATTGGGAGATACCAGAGCAAATGTGTTAATGGTCTCTGTGAATTTCTAAAAGAAAAAGGTCAAAAGCAATTTGTCCCCAGTCCCCACTTGTTCTGCTGGTCCAATTTGCTTTCATGTTGGCAATACCTCAACAAAAGTAAAACTGTGAAATAAAATTTGGCCTCACTGAGATCAATAATGAAGTTCCTGCTGAACTTTCTGGAGACAGGATTTCACTTGTGGAGAGTAATGTATCATTTTAAATCGAGGTTTGGTCTCTCTTGCTCAAATCTGAAATCAACCATGGTCATAAAGGGATGAGTGCAGGATGCCCAGCACTGACATGTTCCAGGCTAAGATTTTCCTGTTTGTGCTCAGGAAAGTCAGGTGCCTGTTTTGGGCAGCTTGCAATCTGAAAAACTAAAATCTGAAAAAATTTATGACTGAGCTCCCCTATTAAAGAAAAAGGCACCTCTCATAGGAGTAAATCTGAAGGAGGCCTACAGGAAGGCTAGGGAGGGATTATTGACAAAGTCTTGCAATGAGAGGACATGGGGCAATGGGTTTGAACTGGCAGAAGGGAGATTGAAACTGGATGTTAGGAGGAAGTTCTTTGCAGTGAGGGTGGTGAGGCACTGGCACAGGTTGCCCAGGGAGGTTGTGGCTGCTCCCTCCCTGGAGGTGTTCAAGGCCAGGTTGGAGGAGGCCTTGAGTGACCTGTGCTAGTGGGAGGTGTCCCTGCCTATGGCAGGGGGTTGGAACTAGATGATCCTTGAGGTCCCTTCCAACCTTACCATTCTATGATTCTAAATATTGCATTTGATGGGTGGAAGCTGTTCCCAAATGAAGACTACAAGACCAGCTATATTGTTCTGCTGCCTAGAGTTCACAAGAACTCTGCACTATAAACCCCTCCAGTTGCTGTGTTCCACTGAGTAATTTTCAGTCCTATGAAATGTCATTAAAAATTTCACTTAATATGAATATATGCAAAGTACAACCCTTTTTTTCATGCAAAATGTATTCAGTTTCATTGCTCAGGAAAATGACTATATATTATTCTGCACTAGCAAGTCTAGAATTCTGCTCCACTGAGTATAAGAAACAGAGAAACCAAACCCTCATACACTTCACACATCACCACTGTTAACTACACAACGTTGCAAAAGGTAAAAAGCAAAACCCCAAACTTTCTGTCCCTTCAAGGTTTCAATTTCCTTTCCTAAGCGTGGCTTCATCCTATTTTTTAGTGTGCACTGCTAGAAATAATTTTACTTTTTAATGCATGTTCAGTTAAAATGCAAAACCAAAATCCTTGCATCTGAACAATAGCTTAGGTTGATGTTTGCTTCGTACTCGGAGCAGACTGCAAACAGGGAACATGTGGAGCATGCCTTCTTAAAACAATTCCAAGAGAACAATACATGCTGTAGCTTTTGAATAGAAGTGGACAAGAGACTATTGTTTATTCCCAGAGATCTCTAATTCTAGTATCCAGGTAGAAGATAATTGTGAAAGCTGCTTCTCTTATTAAGAGTACCAAACAGCCATCAGTGGCTATCAGCAGATGAAAGAAATCACCATAGTCCCTTTTCAAAGATTGGCTGTTAACCAGCTTCAATGACTTTCCAGGCAGCCTACCTGGTTTGTTTGCAGTTTTAATACACTGGTGGCTACTTATGCAAAAAAGGCAAAAACTAATTAAATTTGTTTATGTATGTTATCGTGTGGAGCACTCATTTCCAGACATCAAGCTATGAATCATTAAATAACTGCTAAATTGGTCTCCTGGGAGAGATCATGCCTCAGAGTTGGGCAGGCCCCCATTCCACCAAAGCCAGGTGTGCTCTGCAGCAAGCAGGCATTAAAACTGCTTTAAAGGCCACGGTTTGGGTACACAGCCAGGTCTCACGCTGTGAGGTGAGTGGTAGGAAATCATGAAAACAGTGACAGCCCTCCTGTCAGAGTTACTCCTCTGTTTGATTAATGAGGGCATTTGAAAGACAATTAGCCAGAGCAGGTTTGGCTGCAACTAGCTTATCAATCAGGCACCCTCTAGTCAAAGCCTTCTTTTGGGGGTTTTTTGTTGCAAAAGAATTGTATCGGTGATACGCAAACAACAAGGGCCCTTCACGTGTTATATAAAAAGAGGAGAGCAGAATGTAGCAAAATCACAGCTGTAACAGTGAAATAATTTTCAAGCCACAAGCCACTGGTTATTGGCAAATCATCCCTATAGCTCTCACATCACCAGATCTTCAGCTTGTGCGTGGTGAATTCGAGGCTTCGCCACATCAAACGCGTCCAAGGCTCGCAACAACAAGTATAAGCTAAGCTAAGTTTTCAACCAGAATGAAACCCAACTACAAATGATCACATCTGTTACAAAAAGAAAAACCCCAATATTCCTTCATTGGGAAGCTTGCTGCAAAACCTACTCCCTGAGCCTCAGCCTGTTTCAAATATGAACTGTTTTGATTTTTTAAAAAAAATGAATTGGTTGTAATAATTCACCAGATTGATTATCCATTAGGAGTGCAACCTTATTGCTTTCCAACTACCAGCATGGGCAGAATTAAATACAATACTGACTTTTCTTAGGCAGGTGCTCCTGGCAGGAGCAGGTTTCATCTTTTGATTTAACTGAGAGCTTTGCTTCAAGTGAGGCAGACTTTGGCCCCATGTAAAGGATCAGAAATGTTCAAGGAACTATTTCAACTACATCAGTGCTTCTCCTGAAGATTTGCATTTCCAGCAGAACAGTTTTGATCAAACTAAGAAAACAATGATTTTTCACCTTTGAATGAATGAGAACCAAATTACTGACTAATGTACTTAAATTACTGAGCCCCTAGATCTGAATAAATCTAAGACTGAACAAGTAGGATTGTGACTGAAGTGTGATGCACCACTTTTCCTTTCATTTTATGGTTAATTTTCTTTGGTAATATCAGACCAGGAGTATTGTTAGTGCATGACTAGTGTAGTACTAAGAAGGCATATATGCTATGCTAGGAGGCTATTATTTTTTTTTTTTTTAACATACTGTTGTCTGTTTCAGCAATAAGCTCGCAAAATAGCTGCATTGTGTGTTTGAATACGGAGCTAATAAAGAAGCAAATGAAACTCACGTTAGATTAGCTGGAGTGCAAAGACAGAGGGAGCTTCAGCATAGCTCAGAAGAACTTCTTGAGCTCCCCTGTGCTGGAAATAAAAGATAGTCCAAAAGACACAGACAGGGAACTGTAACTGATTTTAGTAGTTGAGCACAGTTTCCACTGAGCTGGTCACAGAGTTAGTCTACGAAACCACTGTTAAAATCTTCAGCCACCTCAGTACGCCCCAGCAGCGGCACCTCCAATGGCACCGCTGTTGTAAACTTGTCACTAGCAGTTTATAGCCCCTGGCCCTGGTCCAGGATCTACTGCAGAAAGGCAAAAATGCTTTCAATGGATTTTAAATTGCTCCCCACGCTCCTCTAAGTTACGAAGGTAGTAATGAAGTATTGGGAGATGCTAACAGAAAAATAAAATAAAGAGGATGATGTAAAAAGTGGGTAATAAGTGGCTCCCCATGTTTTTACTGAGAAAGAGTGAACAGTTCTCACTTGTCTATGGCTGTATTTGTAAACAAAAAGGAGCAGAGGCCTCAGTGGTGTGGCATTGGCATGGCTCCTGTCCATGGATCAAATTCTTCCCACCCTCGTTATGGGGCAAGCCTCATTCATCCTGCTAAATAGAAACAGTCTCTGGCCTAGGCAAATCCCTAATGCACATCTGGGCACCAGTGAGGAGAGGAGTAGTTAGCACTGGCAAAACCTGTGCCACAGACATGGCAGCACTGACACACCATTAACCTGCCTGCAGTCCATGCCAGGGCTTGCTTAGTTTACTGGTGCAAACATAGCTACTCTTTCCAACTTCAACTGGATTCAGGACACACTGATTGGCTTCTTACAAGAGAGTGGGAAATGCTATGACTGTGCTTCAGCAAGACAGTGGGAGTGATGGGATAAATGCAGGCTACAACCTGCACTGTTGCCTTATGATCATTTCAGGGGAGGGGAGATCAAGTGAACAGAAATAGGTCCACTATTTATATATAGATTAATACAGACTGCCAGCTTCCTCCAAATTACAAAAGGTTAAAAGGACCCTGGGCAAGTGACAGACTGGGTTTTGTCACCATCTCTAGGAGAAAATTGCCTCTTCCTCCTCTTATTTCTCAGAGTCAGAAAGCATCCAGACACTTTGCTTTCTCAGCAGTTTGAGGAAACAATAGCATGAACAAGAACCCTACAACATATCCTAGGTATTTAAAACTCGAGTTTGATAAACAGGAAAAAAAAATTTTAAAAAAAAAAAATTTAAAAAATAGGGCACCTCATACAAAAGATAAATTCTTCTCTTTCTCATCACTGCCCCACAGTCCTGCCACTGGCATTTGCTCAGCTGGAGAGAGGAGCCAGAAATGTCTTTTGTAGAAAACAGAGATGTTTATTAAGTGACTAGACTCCAGGTTTGACTGTTTCATGGATTTAGATGTGTTATCTACTTTCCCACGATGGCCACAGAGGATTTTTGCAATGCATTCTGTCTCAGACTGAAAACTAAGAAAGACTTTGAAGAAAATATCAACAGATTTATGTCTTTCCCTTATCTCCCAAAGGCATCAGATTGCTTTTCAAATACAACTGAGAACATTTTTCTCTCCCCTACAAGACCCTACATGTTTCCTCCATTGGCTTCTGAAACTGACATCACCCTAAGTGTGCTCCAAATTCAGGGACACTGAAATCAGTGGTGAAAAGCCTCACATTTTAAAATATGCTCTGCTTTGTGTCAAAGGAACTTGGGAAATCAGAAGCAGTCAAGAAATTTTGCCTTCCCAACTATACTGAGGAAGATACACTATCTACTTGAATATGTCAGGCTTTTCCTGAGAGGAAAAAAAAAATAAAAAGGAAAGCTTGTTGTAGCCATGATTAAAGTAATTTATTCTTTCACCATCTAATTATTTGAACCTGTTCCCAGGCCTAGTAGTTTAATTGACTTTCATAAATAAAAAAGTCAGTGCTGATCACAAGGTGCATAAAAATGACTTTGCATCCTTCTTCCTTGTGAAAAGTTGGAGAAATGCTATCTATGCAGGACAGATGGTTTTCACCTGGCTGAAAATGACAGAATATGCATCTTGGTTGACATTCCATTAACTACAATTTAGAAATTCTTCCTTAGCCTTCCACTTTTTTTTTTTTTAAAAACACAAGTTTACCTTGCTAATTGGTTCACTAAGTAACACATCATTGTTATTAAAAGGAGAAAGGAGAATTTGCTGACCTAACATCCACGGCTATGATTATTCTTGTCAATTATTTTCCATTTGGAAAGCCAAACAAATGTTGTATATAAAAACTAAATACTGCATTTGGCATAACTTCAAATTAGCTGTCTCACTGTGCTTATAGCATGCAAATTAAGTGTCCTGAATAAGCATTAATCATCATAATAGGCTAATTATTGTCAGTTAGCTATCGAATAACTTAGCACCTCGCAAAGAATTTGGGGAAAATGTTAGTAAGAAGATTCTGACTACCTGAAAACAGCAAACTAAAGACCTATAGCTTATTCTGACCAGTTTGAACATTATTCTGCTTTTCACACATTGTCTTTCAGTAAACTATACTGAGTCAAAAAACCATTTTTGTATGAAGATGCCTTTGCATCTATGCCACTCAAAAAGATTAGCTGAGTTTTAAGACATTAATTAATATGTTAATAAACAGTTAATCTCTGTCTTCTCTAGCCACACACAGGGCTGCCACAGTACTTAGAGACAGCAAGGGTCTTAAATGTTTTACACAGAACTAAATGTTTTAGAAGGGATAAAGTATACATGAATGTAGAACTGCTACTTGGAGCCAGTATGTCAGGACCTCAGAGTATATGTTTAATACAGGAGTGATACATTCTTGAATGTAAATGGATATCTAATGCTTAAATGGCATAGGAGCACTTCTACAAATACACAGTTTAAATCTTAAGCATTTAAAAATATCTTAGAAACAAACTTACTGTCAGTTTTCAAGTAGACTGACTGGTATTTGTCTGCAGACTTTGTGCAGAATAAGTTTCCCTTAGTAGACTCATTTATATCCTCCTGCATAACATTTCTGTCTCAGTTACTGCAAAGGCTTCCCCCAAGTGCTCAGTGCTGCAGTATTCTTATGCTATCATTAACATGTTCACCTTCAGACTGCCTCCAGGACTGGGGAGAAGCATTAGTTTACTTTATGAATGGGAAAACAGTGCACAGAGTGTGATTTCTACAATGTCCCAGAGGAAATCCACCTCAAGATTAGAGCTCAGGATCTTCTCTTCCCCACCACCACTTCATCTTCCTGGATGTTAAAAAAGGTTCCAAGTCGCACCAACAAAAGCTGCATGAAACCACTAACGGCTCTAGGAGATGTGAATTTCCTCTCCTGCCTTGACCACAGACCATCTCAGGGGAATGCTCCTGTACTTTTTTCCCACAGAAATCCCTTGTGTACCTTAGTTTTTCTGCTTCATAGCATTCTTCCTGTAGCACTAAGCTAAAGAAGCATGAAAGACAATGACAAAGACAAGATGCCTCCACAGATAATGCAAAGGCTCTGTAAGACAACAGTTTAGCAAAGTATTGCTCAGTTGTAGGAGATAAAAGCCTCTTCCCAGCCCACTACCATCACATCTAGGGACCCCACTAGCCTTTCTGAGCCCCACTTCAGCACTCTTGCCACTGTGACTTCAAAATCTTTTAAAGACAATGGCTGCTTCACAGGATGCAGTTGGCAGTCCTGCCAACACTTGTCTCCTTTGTACACCTTGTACTCAGATGTGTCAAAAAGCATTTTATTCCAAGGTGGTACAGCCCATGTGATATAAAGTGCTAAAACCCTGGAGGTGTTCTTTCCAATTTGCCATCACCACTCTTTGGCACCTGCAAATGAAGCCATTTTGAGTTTGTTTTCCAGATAGTGCAATGAGAGTGGGAAGAGCAACTGTTCCTCTTAATGCCAATGTGGCATCAGGAGGTTTTTTGTGCCTAAATACTCTGTGTTCATTAGACTTGTAATCACATGAGAAATTTGAAAGCCTCTTTGATAAGGTCTTTTCATCATAAAACTCATGTTGACAACCATTAACTAGGCTTCCATTCTGCAATTGTCTATTGAATTCACTCCCAGCTTTCCCATTACTTTACCTGTAATCAACAGCAAGCTGACTAATGTACACAAATCAAAACTATTCTGCTTGCAGTTCTGCATGCTAGCAACAAGAGCATCCTTAAAATGTGCCCCAAATCACATGCTTTAATAAATAGGCTAATTACAAACTATCTCAGCAAAGTCCTTTAAAGGACCCTTGCACATATGGCACCTAAGCCTGCTTGAACTAAAAAACAAAAGTATAATGTTGATTTTTTAGAAGACCTTTTCTAACTAAGCTGCTAATAACTTCTTAAATTGTTCATTGCATTGCTGTGATGTTTGGACACAATACCATTATGCTGCATTTGGAAAGAAAAATAGTTATTTAATTACATATGGGGTTTGTTGCTCTTTTTTCCTTTTTTTCCTCCTGTAGTATTAATAATTTGGACATTTCCATCTAGTAAATGACCTATGCAGTTCTTTGGGTTTGTGGATAATTGAGGGAGTTTTGTTCCTTAAGTATACTTCAAAACACATTGTCCTTGATCCTGTCAGCAGGATTCATCATGTCACGGCTTTCCTTTTCAATTTTTATACTTCATTGCTTCTATTTTGTAAGAACTTTCTAAGGATATCAATTGACACACAAGCATGTACCTAGCATACCAGTCACATACCACACATGTGGCTTCTTTTCCTGGTACAATGCAGAACTACTGGCTTCTTTGGTCTCTAGTGCTCTTAAAATAGCTCTCAATTTTCATTTCCACTTGTCAGCCAGCATTTTCCAATTTCTACTGCATCTCAGGGTAGTTTCACTANCCCTGAGCCTCCTCTTCACCAGGCTAAACAATCCCAGCTCCCTCAGCCTCTCCTCACAGGGCTTGTGCTCGAGGCCTCTCACCAGCCTCGTTGCCCTTCTCTGGACACGCTCAAGCACCTCAACTTCTAATTCTCAAATTCAACTACTACTTGCCTTGTAACTAGCTGAAGTAGTAAAATATTGCCTAATGCTAATGGACTAAAGAANTGTAGTATTAATAATTTGGACATTTCCATCTAGTAAATGACCTATGCAGTTCTTTGGGTTTGTGGATAATTGAGGGAGTTTTGTTCCTTAAGTATACTTCAAAACACATTGTCCTTGATCCTGTCAGCAGGATTCATCATGTCACGGCTTTCCTTTTCAATTTTTATACTTCATTGCTTCTATTTTGTAAGAACTTTCTAAGGATATCAATTGACACACAAGCATGTACCTAGCATACCAGTCACATACCACACATGTGGCTTCTTTTCCTGGTACAATGCAGAACTACTGGCTTCTTTGGTCTCTAGTGCTCTTAAAATAGCTCTCAATTTTCATTTCCACTTGTCAGCCAGCATTTTCCAATTTCTACTGCATCTCAGGGTAGTTTCACTATTCTCCCCAGTTGATGGTATTCTAGTTTAGAGTATCCAGACAAGAAAGAAAGGTTTAAGTCTAATACGTATCTGCTTTGTTCCTTTACAGGAAGACAACATTTCAGCCTGTAGCTCTTCTATGCACCATCAGAGAAGCTGACCACCTGACATAGACACATTTCAGTACTAACCATGAGACTCGGAACACTTCTGAAGCATCCCTTTTCATCTGTGAAGGGTTACTTCCCCAGCTGCATCCAAGATGAGGTGCAGAGAACAGCAAAACTCAACCACCAAGTCCCTTTCAACTGTGGATGCTGAATTACCTAGTTATTTTGACTAGCAAGGCCAAGTAGATATTCTCCCATAAAAATTCACAGTATCAGNAAGAAGAAATTTTTTTTAAATGAAGGAAAAGGAAAGGAATTCACTCACCTGAGTGCCTTACAGCATGAACTTCTAGATGAGGATCCTATTTTGGCTTGTTAATATAATGGTATTTGAGTGTAAATTATTCTCTTTTGAACAAGTTAATGTCAAAAGACACACAGGCAAAACACAGCTGAGAGCTAACCTTTGTCCTTCACTCACATATGCACACACAATTTTTGATAATAAAGTATTTTTAGTTCATTTCAGATCAAAAGTCAGTCATTGCTGAATGTCTGTGCTAAAATACATATTGCAAAAGCCCTGTAGGAAATAAGTAGGTTTACAGTGTCATTGCTGCTGAAATGAATGTGAAATTGAATGGAGTCTGAAGTTTCGTGGACTTTCTGTTGTGAAAAGAAATAGGACTGAGAGGATTGGGGAATATTTTTTTCATAAAGAATTTGTCCCTTTGTCCTGTGTAGCTGTGTGTACTCCTAAAATGCCTTGGAAAAGCTGAAACTAGTACTTGAAAAGATCAAGTACTTTAAAGTAAAAGTAATGGCTTTCCTATTGCAAATTATGTTGAACCACAGAGAATCCATTAGATGGATAATAACGGCTCAACAGTCCTAAGTCCAGCCTGCTCTCACAACTCTGCGTGATCATATTTATCCTCTCACAAGAAAGAAGAGTTAAGCAAGCTCAAATCATTATATAAAAGTAAGCCATCTCTTTTTGGTAATATAATTTTTTTTTTCGCTTTGTGGGGAAAAAAGTAATTTATAAATGCACAGAACCATTTTGTGAAGGGTTAGGGCCTATGTTGCAACAGTTGTTGAAAAAAAATTACAATAAGAGCATAATCTTCCTGCTGTTCCAGCAGAACTTGACATGCACAGGAAGAATTATCTGGTTGGAAAAGTATGAAAACAATATCCATGTAATAAAATCCCCAGAACAACTTCTCATCCCCTCCATCAGCAGACATCTCAATGGCCATTTTCCTACTTGTTGAACTGGTCAGCAAGAATCACACAAGACCTGACTGGATTTCTGAAGTAGCAGTGCAGCCACAAAATTACAGGCAGTACCTAAAATAGAACTATAACAAGAAGCCATTTAGTAAGAAGTTTCTTTTTAAAAACGTTCCAGGGCCTGCTTTGTACAATGCCCACCAGAAGAACTGATGCATACTTGGGCAAAGGGCTTTGATAAGTTGGACACATCCATTGATGGACAATGTGTCGAGTATTATGTGTGTTCAAGTAGTGAAGTAGACTCCAGCTGTGCTTAGTACCTCCTGGGTGACATAAAAGAGTAAGTATTCATTATGACCTTTAGTCAGCTGCTTAAAGGTAATACTAATGGACCTGCGATAAAATTTATCTAACATGCTGCTTAAGAATATTCTTAGGCTATTTTGTGGCATTAAGTTGACATATGTAGCTACATTTAAACTCTAAATTAAATAACATATTTTCAGTTAGGAGTAAATCTTACAGTTAAAAGAACATTGGCAGGTTTTGATATGACAAATATACCTGGTTGCAAAGAGCACTTTCTAGCTCAGTGCTAGCATTTGATGCCAGCAAGCGAGGCTAGCATTCTCAGACACTGAATTTAACATAAATATTACTGTTTACATGAAGGGCAGCCCATGAAAAAGCTCAATTTAGTCACAGTCTGGTACAAGCAGCACAGCAAACCCAGTGCCCACTGCCACAGAGGCAAAGCGGTCTGGCTGCTGCGTTCAATCTCACCAAACCTCCTATACTGGAGAGGTTCCTGCATTGCAGTTGCCCATAGCTGAGGTGCAACTCAGCAAATATTTTGTCTTCCACAGACTCTTCAGCCTTGCTCTGAGATCCATTCATCTCTGACATCTTTGCATTGGGATTCCACCAGATGGCTGACTAGGGGTCTTCCCGAAATACCTCAAGTACACTTCACAGACTAAAGGAAAACTAAAACTGTTTGAATTGCAAGGAGGTATCACAGGCCTGCCCTTCTCCAGTTACTGCCTTCCCTGTCAATATGACCTTTAAAAAAAGTTTAGATTTTCTCATTATTTGCTCCCATCTCTTGCTCCCTCTTTCAAATATGTTCTCCACATGCCTTGGTATTTTGTGTTGCATATTCTTGGGTTTGGATCACCTCCAACTTTGTCTCCCTGCTTAACCATATGGTTAAACACACAAACTTCTCACAGAAACAATCTTCTAAAGGTGTTTAGTTCTCTGTCCCAGCTCCTGAGTAGTGTATGAAAGAGCTTTCCTTCTGCTGTGTTGAAATTCAGAGCCTTCCTGTTTTAAGGTAGATATTTCTGTAAAATGACAGGAGTGGACTGACTGGTAGGGCTGCACTACCCACCTAGAGACCAGAGTGAAAAGGTTTTTTTTTCCACAGCTTGAGGATAGCATTCTGCAGAGCAACTGAATAAATTATTGAAATTGTGCTCTCTATATTGCCATATATATAAAAGCAATAATAATTTACTTTTAGAAGGTTGGGCAGAAAAATGCATTTTCTTCCAACTCTTCTATTTCACCCTAGGATTTTGTGTGTATCAATATGGTACAAAACCTATTCAATTCTTTCCAGATTTTCACACAGGTCTTTCTTCCAACGTTTTATCTGGATAATATTATTTTAGAGACATAAGTCTCTTTCAGAATAACATTGTGAGTCCATTATCCTTCTAGCATCATCCTCTATTCTCCCTTTTGATGTCCCAGAGCCTACATCAGCCCTATATTAAATCTAAATGAACATGAGACCCAAGAAAATATTGCTTTGCCTCACTTTTAAATTGTATGATACAAACATATCTTTTTTTTTTTTTTTCTTACAAAACAGTTTAAGATGGTTTTGGAAAGACCTGAAGAATCCAATTTGAATCCTATTTACGATTTTACCCTCTTTCATTAGTCCTCCTGAGCATTCTGTGCTTCTGCCTTCCCTTCTACACCTGTTTCCACCAATAAAGTGTGACTTTAACAGGGCTTATCTTTACAAAATGCCTGATAAAGCCACTGACACAGGTTTTGTCCTTGAAAATTCTAAATTTTACTATTTGCTCATGCACAAGACTTAAAATGGGGGACAAGAATCCATTTTCTTTGCACATATTCAAATGCCAAAGTAGACCTTATCAGAGGGGATTGGAAGAAAAGAGGAGCTGCAGAAACATTGCTGAAACTCTATAGAGAACAATGCTGAAACAAAAATTTTGCTACACCACATTCCATAAGGCCAGAGCAAGCAAATATGTACAACAAAAGGACTGAAACATTTTAGAGGAAGGGTTTTGAAGAGCCAAAACCACACTTAAATTTGTTCCCATGCAAGTCCTACCACTGCTTTCAAGGGCAGTAAATCTAAACTTACACCAATTATTTTTTCAAAATTCCACCTGATGTTTCCCAGCTTTAGCCACAAAAACCACAACAGAAGCTATGAGTTGTTGAGACAGTACCACATCTGCTGGGATATTTCATTCAATGTTAGAGACTGAAGGAGGTGGTAGAAGCAGGCAACTTAAAATAGTGAGGTCACAGGGCTACTAACAGAACTTAGATGAGCCAGGAGACAGATTAAACAACTTCAATACCAATCTCATCCTTACTTCCCTACATGCTCTTTCTCTTCCCCTGGCACAAGAGGCTGAAGCAGTGCCATAACAGTCCTCCATTTACCAATACAGAATCTGGCTTTTAATACAAATATTTCCTCTTGGTGATCACAAAGTATGCAGCACACACTACTACGTGCACCGGGAGTTGGGAGATAATAGTCTTATCCCATTCACTGCTAGAATGTGATCTTTTTTGTGCCATGTGACAGGGACAGATAATGCTGAGCAACAGCATTGTTTCCATAATTGTCATGGGGAGTGGTGACTGCACTTCCAAGCTCCCAGACTACAAAATAAAGGTTGCATCTACCCTGTGATTCTCAGAAACAATTGTGGAGTAACACAAACGGCCAAGCCAGCTGTAGAGAAAGTAACAGCATGAAACTCAGCTGACCTTGGTGGAAAGTGGCTGCAGTATATGCATGTCCAAACAGCAGTGAGCCTACGTGGAGCATGGATTTCTGTTTACCACACACACCTTATCCAAGAGATATGCAGTAAGTGTGGTGGCAGGAGAAAATGCCTGCAAATTTGGTGCTGGGAAAGCTTCCTCTCCAGGTAGTGCCCCACAGGCTGTATTTCACAGGCACTACAGTACTTCAGAATCCACAGAACACATCAAGTTGGAAGAGATCTCAAAGATTGTCCAGTCCAGCCTTCAATCCAGCACTAAACCATGTCCCTAAGCACCAGAGCCACACACTGCTGCTGTTCAGTAGTCTGATACAGATTATTGCTGCTCTGCATTTCTTCCCAAAATAACATACTCCAGCACCCACATTGTTTGTACAGGTGACTGGTTAGCCAGCACTCTACAAAATGGCTAGAAAGAAAACCTTATTGTAACCTTGCTCCTCTCTGCAATCTTCTCAGCACAAGCCAGATGGGTTCGTGCCTTCCTAAGTGGTATGCAAAGCTGGGAGGCAAACCATAAGCATCTATGTCTCTGATGAGCACCTGTAATAATACAGCTGCATTCCAGTGAAAACAAGGCTACACGCAGGGTCTGTGTTAAACACAACAGTGCCTACTGTCTCTGCTAAGAGTAAATTACTCAGATCACACACTTCCCACCACAGTCCCTTTTAAGAAACACCCACATACAGTATTGCTTTGAATTGTTTTCTCCTTTCTTCCAGATCAGCAGCTAGAAACTCACCCATTTTCCACGCTTTCAAAGTTTTCTTTTTCTGCAAAGAGAAGGAATTACCACCTATTCTTTAAACTAATTAACTATCCCTTTTAGCTATAATTTCTCTTCATATAAAACATTTGTAAAAGGTCTGTTTTTCCCCATGCCCTCTTTTCTGTCTTCTGGCTCTTCATTATGACCATGGGTAATTGTGATGAGCTGTCCACCATTTACTCCCCAGGATTGTATAGTGCTTTGTAATGTGCTGGCCGCTGATGTATTTACAATTGGAAGCAGTTAACTCTTTAGTCCTGCTTCCTTGTTCCAAACAATGACCTGCATGAGGAGCTAGC
Source organism: Ramphastos sulfuratus (assembly GCA_013399055.1). Taxonomy (NCBI): domain Eukaryota; kingdom Metazoa; phylum Chordata; class Aves; order Piciformes; family Ramphastidae; genus Ramphastos; species Ramphastos sulfuratus. The sequence continues at coordinate 18,655 of WBNM01041539.1, forward strand.
GCTTAGCTCCAATTAAAGATTCTTAAAAGTCTCCATTTTAAGCCCCAGTACTCCAAATTGAGCATTTGTCAAAGGCCCAGCCACAGCTCCAAATGGAGAGAGGGAAATCCTACTGAGGAGAAGAATAGGACCATCCCACCACTTGGGGTGAAAGTTCTTCCCAATCAGCATCTTGAATGCGCAATCAGTATGAGATCTATTAAGGTCTGCCTTGTCCACACAAAACCTGCTGATCTCTATCAGCCTTGTTATCAAACAATTAAGTGGCTGATATTCACCATTTCAACATTATTTTTTTTCCCTGATGAGTCTAACTACACAACTCTTCACTGTTAAAATGGAGGGGAGGGGGATTTTTTTGTCCTTGTTAGGGATATGAATACAAAAGCAGCTCTGCTTGCTGTGTTACAAATTCCAGCATTTTGCATCAGGAAAGTTTCTCAGAGCTCTTCATAGACCTAGCAAAACACATGAAAATATCAGGAAAAAAAAAATCTCTCTCTCTCTTCTATTTCCCTTTCCAGTTAAGAGACCACACTAGAGAGTCATTTGCAGTTTTTTGCGGTTCCAAGATTAGTTTCCCTAGCATATAGCAATTCTAAACTCTAGCTCCTTCACATTCCCACTTCACAGTAATTTCCCTCAAAATTAGATGAGAAAGGTTCTAAAGACTCTTGTATTCAACTATTTGAATATTTTGTTTTCAATAGAAGCCACAAGCATCTTTAGAATTCACCTCTGTGGACAGATCTGAATTAATGGTTATACCTCTTGATCAGCTTTGTACTGGACAGTGCAACATGATGAATGATTCTTTTTTCTATACAAAACAGAACATAAGAGTTGACAAATGTGCATGGACAGCTACCTTTCTGAGCAAAAATGTTCATATTTTGGTATCTTGGTATTGACAAGCTGTCTAAAATAGATTCACTTAAAACTTCAGCGCAGATAAACTACATCGGTGCATGTCTTTTTGTCCTACACATTTTCTTTCTGCTGAGGATCTGTGCACATGTTGGAAAAGCACAACTTCAGAATATGCAAAATTAGTTAGAATTCTGCAGAATTCTGCAAAAATTTTGCAGAATATGCAAAAATAGTTGCAAAATGGGCAACTAGCATCTACACTAAACAATGGCAGAAAGAAAAGACCCAGTTGCAATGAGCTCCAGTGCACAGAACTGTTGAAAACCTGGAACTGAATTTCTGACTCAAGCAAGGCCATGAACCTTTTCTACGAATCATTCTTCCTAAAAAGAAGAAATCTGGCATGCACTGGTTGTCCTGTATCACTTTTTTGAGATTAATATATTAAGCAATATTTATAATAGTACTTATTTTTAAAAGTACATTGTGTGTATTTTCATGCAAAAAGAAGTATCTTACTTTCAGATGGGTTCTTGGGTCTGTGCTTAGGCTCTATAGAACTGCATTTAAAAAAAAAAAAAAAAAAATCAATGCAGTGAGATCAAACTGGGGAGAGAACTGTTTTGTGTGCTGCATGTTCAAGACCAGACTTGCAAGCAGTTAAGGGTAACAGCCAGAAAAACAGAGCAGTACATGAAGTGAACATCAAACTACACTTATTCCCACTCCCCCAAATTGATCCAGGTGGAGAATCGCAGTTACACTGCACCTGAAGCTTAAGTGCTTTCCAAAATTGCAAAAGGAATTGTTTTGGAAGAGGATTCTACATGGGACCCTCCTCTCCCTGTCTTCTATTCACATTTTCTCCCTCACCTATTTGTTTATTCTACTGTAACTGCTGCCAGAAATATTGGGAACTAAGGTGACAAAATTATTCCTGCATGTCAGCTTAGCCTGCTTTCCTGGGAATTAAAACAAAACTATAAAGCCAAAATGAAGAAAAAGCTCTTCTATCAGTATTACATTTTGTTACTCGAGCTGGTTTCACAAATGGCTGAGGGACCACAGTGGACAGAATGACTTCCTAATGGAACAGCTCAGCTATGTTCATTGCACTCAGGCTGTTTATTCATGTGGGGAAAGTCCACACAAAATGCAAGCTTGGCTACAGCCACAAACTGCAGCAGTCTCTCTAGCATTGGGTAAAACATGCAGTGAAGGCAATATCAAACAAGCAGATTTGATCAGATTTCAAGACTAATCTTGAAGCTTTATCTTAGACCAGTTCCCTAAGCCAGATACATCTTCCTTCCTTTCTTCTGCAATTTCTTTCTGTGACTCAGAACACCAGCCCAGCGCTTGCTCACTGAGCTTAATTAGCCCTCAATTATTGTAAGTTGCATTTTCACCTGTCCCTTTGCACTTCCCTAGAACTTTCAACTGATGTGTTCAAGCCCATCTCCCCACCAACAGTGAGCAGAGTCCCTTGGGTATAGAATTTATTCTTGGATAATAAAGTTTTAATTAGCATTTAGCATATGAGTAATCGCTGTACACTGTTTGCCCCAAATCTACTGAAAAAAAAACAGCCCTTGCTTAGACTCTGCTCTTCTCTAAAAGTATATAAATACACAATAAAAGCTATTAGCTTCCTCCTTGTCAGAAACTAATCCCCAGAACACTTGAAGTCTCTTCTGAAAAAATAGAAACTAAAATCCAGAAAATTCCATGTGCATCTTCACCGAAGATTTCTAACATGCAGCAGGTATACCCTACAGTGGTTCCCTCTACGCTGACTGTGCAGATGTCCAATTCCAACAAACCTTTTGCAGCAGACAGCAAATGCCTCCTTCCTTTCCTACCAGATCACCCCATTTTCTGCCCAAAGGAAATCTTCTCATCCAGCACAGAAGCAGGATGTGCCCCTTGTGCCCAGTTACAGACATGCTTGCTAAGATTTCTCAGCTGCAATGACAAGACTGGCACATCAGCTCTTCTCTGTTTGCTCAGGGAAAGAGGGTTGGAGACTTTCTACAGTCTTTTCTTGATGAGTAGGAAAGCAGTTTCCTAATTTGACTCCTTCAAGCTGGCTGCAATCTTTCTTAGCAATGTCCCACTCTTCCTTATTCTACTTAGGAGAAAGAGATCCTGAAAATTGTTCCAGCCTAAGCTGTGTCCTGGGAGCCAAGCTGTTTATGCACTTGCAAAGAAAGCAAAAAACAAACCCATCATTTTCAGACAGTGAAATGGATTTTCTTCTAGCCTACCAGAAAGCAACACTGAAAATATGTTGAGGTTTGGGAGCCTGTCTGCTGAGCTAAGAAGGGGAGATTTGGGGTTGAATATAGCCATTGTTCTTCATTTGTGTAAGAGTATCCACTGCTTTTGCTACGTGAGCGTTTTGGGGTATAGGATGCAGGGCAAAACAGTACTCACAGAATGCAGGTGAAGAGGAAATCTTCTGCATCAAATCTATTTCACAATAAAGTTTATCATTAATACCTTCACAAGCCCCCTCAGTTGCCAATATGTTCCAATCGTGGTTGTGACAGCTCAAAAACCCTGAACTTTTCTACACAATTCTCACTAATATGGCCTGCTACTTGGTCTTATTGTTATTAGAATAATTTGCTCCCAAGTTCTGAAATGAACTCTGTGCCCAAGTAATTAAAGCTCTTAAAGTTTCTAGTCCTTTGTTTAAAGAATTCGTCCTTGTGCTCTCTATGCCCCATCAGCTACCTAATTAGCAGAGCCTTTGCGTGATTAAAAATTCTCACAGAGATTCTGCTGGATATTTGCCTCTCTTAATGAGTGTTTGTGGACAGCTGGGAGCAGGAGCTGGTTCCCTCCTCCCAGGACCTCCAATGAATTCTGCAGACCTCTGTCAGGGCCCAGGAGTGAAAGCTGTCATTTTAGTAATGTGGATGAAAATTGGTCAAAAGCACTGTGGTCCTTGAGGAATGAAAGGCCTTGAAATATAAATGAAGATGAATATTCATATTTGGTTCAATAAGTGCCAACTATTAATATACATGTCTGTCAGTAAGAAAAGTCAGAACTTATTCAGTTGTGCCTGGCATAATTTGGCTCCTAATTCACAATTATCCTTCTATTCTTTGCATTACTTTTCAGTTAATAAAACTTGCTGGAAAATGAAAGCATTGCTATTGCCACAAAATAATAACTGCTCCTCTCAATCCTTCAGCTAATTTACTGCTATTAAGAGTCACCTGTGGCTTCTACACACAAGATTCTAACTATCTTGACTCCAGTTTTCCACACCTTGCTCTCCATCAGCTTTTAAAATAGCCAATTGTACACCTCTGAAAGTATACAGACTTCCTCTACTGAAATTCTCTTTCAATTCCCTAACCCTCTCCACTGCGACCCTCCTCTTAGCTTATTTCCAGCACAGCTCTAATTTCATATCTGTTGTGATTTTTTAAGGATCTTTCAATTTTTAAGCAGCATTAGGTTGAAATGTTACATTGGTTTGGGGATCTTTTGTTTTGCTGTATGGTAATGTAAAGTATGGTACATGTTTGGGTTCGGGAGGGATGCCTGAAGACACTGAAGAAATACTACCTTGCACTGTTGTAAAGAGCAGACTCCTGATTTCTGACATGGAAGACTAAGACTACAGAGGAATCCTAAAAGTATTCAAATGAGGCAATCCTGCTTCACATGAGAGTTATCTCTTATTCAGTGACATTTGAGAAATTAGAGCTAAGTGATTTTCCTAATCAATATATTCCCATTTATCACTTTGGGACCAATATACATATTAAACACTTTGTTCTTAGGAGAACAAAAAACATTGCAAAGTGGGATTAGTACTTGGTTTACAAAGTTCAGATGGTCAGAGCAAACAGAAACTTTACGTATAGGTGGAGCTACATAGATCATATGCTAATGAATGGAAGTGGGGTTTGGATTTCTGCTGGATCCAGGTGGGGAACAGGGAGGAAAGGATGTGTTTGTTTCCTTGAACTACAATATTGCAGATCATCATATCAAAAGAAAACCCAGACCTCTAGAGGTTACTACAAGGTTACACAGAGGCCACACAGGAAATCTAACAGATCCTGCAGAGACATGCTTTGCTGAGTTACAGAGGAACATTCATTGTTTCAAATTTTATTTGGTCAAGTTCCTGCTGACTTATGAAGTGAGCTTGCCCAAGTAAGGCATCGGAAGGAATAAGAAAGGCTCTAGCCTAATGGAACAATAGCTTGAGAGAAGGATGTGAAGCACTAAAGTCATCACAGAATGAAACCAGCACACAAAAGAGGTTCTGGGTATTTTGACACAAGTGACCAGATTCTTCTATCATTTATACTGGTTGTGGTCCATTAGCTCCAGGGTGGTACATCTGTGAAACCTGTAAGTTAAACAGCTTTCTAGTCAAAGCTTTCAGGTTAAACGAGCTTTCTTCCAAACTATTTCTCTCTACATTTCATATGGTGCTTTTTTCTTTCTAAATATTTTACATGCAATTTTGCACACTGCCTTTTGTAGATGCAAATTGTTTCATCAGAAATTGGTGATCAGCTGCTTTCACTGGCAATTTGAAAAATGGAAGTAGTAAGTTAGGACAGGTGTGGGTGCACATTAGTGAGGCAATTAGGTTTGGAAATATTAATTTATCACTTGTAATAAGGTCACGGATTATAGATCTGTATCCATGATATACCTATTATCTCAGAGGTTCCAGTTCAAAGGATCCAAAACAAATAAGGGGGGAGGGAGAAATAGCTTTTTTTTTTTTTTATAAGAGTGTTTTGCTTAGCAGGTCTTCAGGCCACCTTCCAAAACCTAACTTCTCTTGAATTGGAATCGTAAAGCATGAGACCACTTCTGTTTGGAATTCTCAACAGAAGCCCCAGGACAGACTCTAGACCAGAATTCAACAAGAGTGGACTGAAATATTGTAAGCATTTCCACAAACTCCATATTTATGTGTGCTTGCCAGTGCATACTTGGAGAGTGGTCAGTCACAAAGCCACATGCACCAACATGCCACTTGACGGAACCGCTGAGTGCTTCGTATCTATCCAGTCTAAGCTAGTAGTGATGCAAATGGCACCTTCTGTTATTGGTCAGTTTTTCTCCCTGTTGGAAAGGCCATTAAAAACAAACATAAAAAAGTGAGTCTGTTTAGAAACCAATAGAATAAAACATTTACAAGGGATGTTCCCTTGGACATCAGGAAGAAGTTCTTTACTGTGAGGGTGGGGAAACACTGAGAAAGGTTGCCCGGAGAGGCAGTGGAAGCTCCATCCCTGGAGACATTCAAGGTCAGGCTTGAAGGGGCTCTGAGCAACCTGATCTAGTTAGGGATGCCCCTGCTTACAGCTGAGGGGTTGGGCTGGATGACCTATAGAGATCCCTTTCAACCCAGTGCATTTTATGATTCTATGACTCCCCCACCTCATTTTCTGTGACTTCATGTAACACGTTACCAGAAAATACTTAGATCACAGTAATTGCCATACCAGAGCCAACCAAAGGTCAGCCAACTCTGTCTCATCTGTGGAAATTAGCAGCATACAGGTGCTTCAGAAGACTATTCCATGCAGTCATATGTGCAATTAAAGAATCCACCCCTTCGTTCTCACAACTTACTGTGCACTCGTGTCCACAAAAGGGGAGCAGCCCATAATAGTTTAAAACAAAAATTCATCTGAGTCAGTAGAGCAGGAAAAGGTGACATTAATCAGACAAGTAAAAAGAAAGGAAGGTAATATTTCAATTTGCTGTTTGGCAAAGGCTCAGGTGAAAAAGTAGAACTGGAACCACATTTCAAGATACTAAACTCTGGCTTTGAAAAACTGAGTAACACAAACTCCCAAGTCAGGAACTTCCCACAGAGGACAGACTCTCTGTTCATGATGTAGACACTGATTGCAAAATAATCCCAGCTCCATACTCAGCTCTGAAGCTTAAAGGAACATATGCTGCAAGAGCAGAAAAGAAGAGTTCAAGAGGGCTGCAAGAGGCAGCAGAGTACCAAGGTTTATGGAGGTATTCCATTTCACTGCAGTTACACATGCACTTGGATGTGGAGGGCACTATGAGATTTTAATAAAGAAAGATGTTCATATTTAAATTATTTGTGAACTAATTATAATTTATTCTGCATATTTAGAAGCTGATCTGTTCATTTATCTTGATTTTTAAATAAGCATTTTGGTTACAGAGGCTTGTTAAAAAGACAAGCAAAAAAAGGGGGGGGGGGGGGAAGTGTTTGATTCTTTTTTCTTAAGTTTTTTTTTTTCCAAACTGTTCTGAACACAGCAGTCCCAGGTTCAGAAGCTGTGTCATCAGCCACACATGCTGCAAGAGATGAAAGTCCTGTCTCAAGTCAGCATGGATGTCTTGGGGGAATCATTATAGGAATCCTGCACAGAAGTCATCTCTTAAGGGGGGATTTGAATTGAGACATACAAAGCATTGGGGGAACATGGGAGACTGAGAGGAGGAAGCAACAGGAAGGATAAACACCAGGTAGGCTCCTTTCACATAATGAAACCATCACACGTAGGAAAGAGACTATCTGTGACTAGATACTGTCACAAAAATGCACTGAAATTGGCCATAACTGCAAAGTCAATAAAATGCTCTTAATCTTTCAATAAACAATTTATTTTTAAAAGTTATTTTGAAACTATTGAAGCTCCTGGTGTGGGGGAAGTAAATGCATTTTAAAATGTGCTGTACACTATGCACTATCTCAGGTTTAAGTTTCATTTTATCAGATCTATGGTTTAGTCATTTGAAGTCTGGATTAGAAGCCAAAATTCCTCCACTCTAACAGTGCCTCCTGTTCTGGCTCTCAGCAAATCATTTAAGGTCAGACTCGAATGGCTTTCCTCATGAAGCTGGGCAGGTGCTAGGCAGTACAAAAGAGGAAAGCAAAATTTGCTCTTCAAATCAATCAGCTTCTGTGAAACTAAAATGTTCACCTATTTTCTTGCAAAGTGGTTGCCAAAATGAAGTATTGTAGTTAACATTTGGAAAGAATGAAGACTATTAAATACAGCTGGACAAAGGGTTTAGAAGAAAAAAAGAGAACACACCAACTCTGTAAGTTTTCAGATAACAAACTTTTGGAAACACGCACAATAAAAAGAGGTTTGCAACCGTGTCCATTTTCTACACTTTCCTATTGTTTTTTCCACATTATCTGTATGGAATGAAGAGAAAAGAAGGTAAGAATAATGGCAAAATTATTAAAAAAGTGGTGTGGGAAGGCCCCCTAAACAGTTCATCTTATTTAGATGCAGTTTTTCATTAGGCATTTGCCTTCGAATCTGTTATACAGTATACTGGGATTAAAATAATTGCTGGGACTGGAAATCATTCAGATGGCATCAGACATTCTCATTTGATAGGTTGATTCCATCTTTGTCACTTTGCTGTCTCAGTAACTGCTGGCAGGGTTTGGGGAGGTCATTCCAGCAATTGACTGTTTCATCAATTATTACTCACCCATTTAAAAGTGGCTGGGATAGTTGCATATATTGTCATTACACAACTGACTTAAACCTCACTGCTCAGCTTTGAGGCAGGCTGCAGAAACCTATGCTCAACATCAAGCATGGGTCTCTTGCTTTGGAAGTGGCTTCGGCCTAATTTAATACAAATTATGCACTTTTTTTAAGAGAAAGGATATGGACCTGATGGAGTGGGTCCAGGAGGGCCATGACAATGATCAGGGGGGGTGGAACATCTCTGCTATGAAGAGAGAGCCAGGGTTGTTCAGCCTGGAGAAAAGAAGGCTCCAGGTAGACCTAACAGCAGCCTTCCAGTACCTGAAGAAGACTACAAGAAGGGCAGAGATTATTTATAAAAGGCCTACAGTGACAGGATGAGGGGCAATGGCTTTAAACTAGAGAAGAGTAGTTTTAAGTTGGATGTTAGGAACAAGTTATTTGCCACAAGGATAGTGGAACACTGGAACAGGTTGTCTGGGGAGGTGGCTGAGACCTGATCCCTGGAGATATTCATGGTGAGGCTCAGCAGGGCTCTGGACAACCTGATCTAGTATGCCTCTGCTTACTGCACAAGGGCTTGGACTGGATGACCTGTCAAGGTTCCATCCAACCCAGACCACGCTATGATTTTACTCCTTCCTCTTTGCATTCTGTACTAACCCCTTTCAACAGGCTGAGTGCAGGTATATGCAACCAAATCAGTTCAAACTACATTTATCCAAGTAAGAAGCCTGAGGAAGAAAAGTGAAGATACATTAACAGGATTACCCACTCCACTGAAGGGGCCTAATCTAGACTTATATTCATTTGCAATGGACACTTACATTACAACAACACATTCTGCAGCTCTTTGACCAAAAGCTGTGAAGCTAAGTCCTGAGGAGGCCAAAAAAAAAGACATGCCAGGCTGTTAAAAAGCCTCTCCCCCAGGTGACCAAAGACCACCACTGAACAGGGGAGAAAACAAAAAAAGGGGGGGGAAGACGACCAGATTTGCAGTTTGTGAGGTCAAACAACAAGCAAAATCAAGACAACAGCTACTGCCCTGAATGGAAGTCATTTACACACCTCTAACACGGGTCTGAAACCAATGCAACACATCAGACAGCTGATTCCCTACTGCACATTAAAATACATCTCTTGACAGCTTCAAAGAGACCAGGATAATCCTGTGATCTATTTACTAAAATTAGGGATCCATTCCATTTATACAGTTGTTAAAAACAAAGCCCCAGCCATAAGTGTGCTCAGAAAGCACCCTTCCAGCAGCAGCACAACTCAGTTGTCTTTGGAAATACATGCACAGGTTGTTGCCTTGGCTGTGCACACTGCAATACTGCTGATAGCAATGCTGAAAGAACCAGGAGGGTCCCTAGATGACTTCATAACTTGCAGAAACAAGCTCAGCTACCAAGGGAAGACTGTAAAATGTAACATTGGTAACATTAGAGAAGATTAACACTCTAGCACTCTTTGACATTACCAGGGGGCTCTTCAAGTACTTCTTTCTGTCTTGAATCACAGCTCCTGCCTTTAACCATGCAGAAAGGAAACAAGTGGTGACCTAATTACTATGAATTCCAGAATGACTCTGTTAGTGTCCCAGACCCTGGACAGAAGATACATTTTCTATCCCACCCCTTTGCTTGCTCCACTTGATGATCATTTCTGAAAATTATTATAATTTGTTGCAGTAATGGGCATTATTCTAGGGTTTAATAGATGCCCTATTCTATTGCTATCTGATTTAATCTAGAAAAACTCTGTGGAGGACTTTGTTTCCTTTCTCATGTCTCCACAGAAAGGAACTACGTTTGCAGGCTCTGTCTGCCTAGAATCACAGAAACATCCAGGTTGGAAAAGTCCCTCAGGATCACCAAGCCCAACCTATAACCCTACTCTACAAGATTCACCTTTAACCATATCCCTAAGCACCACACCCAAACAACCCTTAAACACATCCAGAGTGGGTGACTTTGCCACCTCCCTGTGCCATCATGTATGTACACACATTAGGTATACATCGAAGAGTATTTCCCAGCACAACTCTGATGTCCTCAGCAGATGTCCAGAAACCTTACCCATTGAGTAGGACTGCAATTTCATGTTTGATCCACTGAATGGATAAAGAACTGGCTTGATGGCTGCAACCAAAGAGTGGCTGTCAATGGGTCCATGTCCCAGCAGAGGCAGTGACAAGCAGAGTCCTTCAGGGATCAGTCCCAGGACTTGTTCAGCATCTTTGTTGGTGCCATGGACAGAGGCACTGAGTGCAGCCTCAGCAAGTTTGCTGATGACACCAAGCTGTGTGGTGCCGCAGACACACTAGAGGAAAGGGATCCATCCAGGATCCATCTTGGATAGGCTGGAGAGGTGGGCACAAGCCAACCTCATGAGGTTCAACAAGACCAAGTGCAAGGTCCTGCAGCTGGGTTGAAACAATCTCAGGCACAAATCCAGGCTGGGCAGTGCCTGGCTTGAGAGCAGCCCTGAGGAGAGAGACTTGGGGGTGCTGGTGGACAAGNGTATTGCCATTTATCAGTTTTGTATTTCCTTAGTATTACTAACTGTGCCTTATGTAGATGGAATCCAATATGCCAAATCACTTTTTGCTGTTTCTTGTGTATCTCAGACAACATCTTATTGCTTCATTTTTCATTTAACTTGGCTCTGGCCAGCCTGAATACTATGCTTTATTTCTTTGAATGCAGTAGCAAAGAAAATTTGCTAACATTTAGGCCAAAACTTACATTTAGAATTAATTGAAAAGTTACACCCAAATCATTTCCCCATCTTGAGGCTCTGGAATGGAGTAAAAAATTCTGCAAAGTAAATATGTCTTTGGTCAGATAATGACTGCACCTTTAAAACTCTACATTAACCTTGGTCTTAGTGGCAGATCACTGCGCTACAGCATTGTTCCTAGATGTAGGAATGGGTCCCGCAGCAGACAGCAGATCTGGGCTTCCAAAAAAAAAATTTCTCATGAGAATCAAATTCAAGTTTCATAGCTTGGTGTCGTGGTTTTTAAAGAGAGCCAACAGAATGAAGCTCTCAAATGGAGAGAAAACAGAATTATATTTGAAAAGTGAGATACAGAAAGAAATGACGAAGTAGATACAACAGCCATGGCGACCCCCTTGAATTTTTCCCCAATGCAAAACTAAATCTATACTCCTCTCAAGTGCCCCAGTCCTCCCCCCACCCCCAACACCTCTGCCATCCATAGCCCTAAACATAAGCTTCTGGAGGCCCCAAACCAGGTCTACTCCTTACATATTTGTCCCAATAAAAGCAGCTCCCATCAGACCCAGGGCTGGAAGAAGAGGAGGAGGAAAGGAGAACGAGCTGGCCTCACCATGAGTTTATAGAGAGATAGCAGAGTTATGAGATTGGACAACAATCTCCTAGTCCCTAGAGAATTTTTTAACCCTATAGTTCCCAACCTGGGACCCTTGGCCAAAAATTTCAGTGACAGTGGAGGGAGGAAATAAAGAGGAGCAGTTGGGGAAAGCATGCAAAAATCAAACCTGTCTCTTACACCTCAAAATCTCAAAGCTTTTTGACTTCCATAAACAAGAAAGTAGCCTCCAAAACTACTTTTTCAGAGACAGCTGCTAAAGTTATGTACTTCTAAAAATATCAAACTGATTGCTGTATGTCTTTCCCTAAATAATTTTACATTAGGAAACCAGCCTAAATATGATCGTAGAATGGTAAGGTTGGAAGGGCCCTCAAGGATCATCTAGTCCCAACCCCCTGCCATAGGCAGGGACACCTCCCACTAGTACAGGTCACTCAAGGCCTCCTCCAACCTGCCCTTGAACACCTCCAGGGAGGGAGCAGACACAACCTCCCTGGGCAACCTGTGCCGGTGTCTCACCACCCTCACTGGAAAGAACCTCCTCCTGACATCCAGTCTAAATCTTCCCTCTGCCAATTTAAACCCATTGCCCCTTGTCCTATCATTACAAGACCTTGCCAATAGTCCCTCCCCAGCCTTTCTGTAGGCCCCCTTCAGATACTGGAAGGCTACTCTAAGGTCTTCTGGAAGCCTTCTCTTCTCCAGGCTGAAGAGCCCCAACTCTCTCAGTCTGTCCTCCTTAAAAACGTGCTGTGAAACAAGCAGCACAAAGGCTAAGAAAGAAACTGACTCCTGGTATTTTCCTTTTTTTTTTTTTTTTTTAAAGAACAAGGTCACATCTCAGCAACTGAAAAGTAGCAGAGCTCCTTTCATCAAGTTTTTAACTAGAAAAATAGTATGCCCATTTCTTTGTAATACACCTCTGGGCTTTTTTATTATGACTTCATTTCCCCTTGTAATATTGGAACGTCTCTATAATTGTAAAAGTGTAATAGAATCTAATAGAATTTCATTTGGAACTCTGAATGGTCTATGCCATCTCTGCTCATTTTGAGTAAAATAATGATTTTTAATGTCCACACATGGCTTCCCATGACCTTATTCAATCTTTGGGTTGATCAGGAAATATATTGATTCAATTACATACTGATGACAAATGAACTAAAAGAAAGAGGAAAAAAAGGTCAGCATATATTTGAAAATGTAAATCTTAGCAATGTCTTTTGGGTTTGCCCAAAAAAAAAAAAAAAAAAAAGAAAAAAGTCATTTCAAAATGCCATTTGTGGCTAATAGTGTGGAGTTCCAGTTCCTATCTGTGAGCAGCAAAGAAATCATTAAAGTGTAAGAAGCATACTCTCCCCTCCTTTTATCGTTACAAAATCCTCTTTCCTTTAGAGGTTTGCATGGAATGACCTCTTTTGGCTAAAAGACCCTTTCCCTTGCCCTTGCTTTATGGAAAGGCAGCTTCAGTTCATAAATATACTGCCCATTACACTATTTTTTCTTTTCTTCCCTCTCTCTCTTTTTTTTTTTTTTGTTCTTCATAAAACAATTACCAGTGTAAACATTTCATCATCACCACTTCCCTACCCCCGCTCTGTTTCCATTAGCACACCTTTATCCCCTCACCGTCAGTCTCAGCCATACAGAAGGCCAAATGGGATGGTGTGTATCAGTGGAGTTGTTTCCACTTTAATAAGCTCTAAGTGTCCATTTGTAGTGCTGCAGTACTTGATAGCACCTCACAGTAAAAACCTTTTTAATTTAGGCTGAAGCTTTGCCTCTGCTCTGTGAAGCTAGGCTCTGAACCTTAGACATACAACACTTAATTGCTCGGCAGTGGTAAGACGTGAATAGAAATAAAGAGCAGTCATTGTGCCCTCAACTTATTTGGTGAGGGTACCAAAACTCTGCCTTCAGACAGCTGTGGGCCTGGTTTCATTACCTTGAGTTTTATCTCTCAGAATGAACCATGGGTATGTGAAAGAACTCGTTTGACAGCTACCCAGTCTGACTTCCCAACAGTTGATGGCTGGACTCAATGATCTTCACAGTATCACAGTATAAGCAAGGTTGGAAGAGACCTCAAAGATCATCAAGTCCAACCCACTACCACAGACCTCAAGACTAGACCATGGCACCAAGTGCCACGTCCAAACATGCCTTGAACACCTCCAGGGACGGTGACTCCCCCACCTCCCTGGGCAGCCCATTCCAGTGGGGAATGACTCTCTCAGTGAAGAACTTTCTCCTCACCTCCAGCCTAAACTTCCCCTGGAACAGCTTGAGACTGTGACCTCTTGTTCTGGTGCTGGTTGCCTGAGAGAAGAAAGCAACCTCCTCCTGGCCACAACCACCCTTCAGGCAGTTGCAGACAGCAATAAGGTCTCCCCTGAGCCTCCTCTTCACCAGTCTTTTCCAACTGAAACAAGTCTATGAGTCTATACTAAAACAGCCACGTACAACAGCTCTGGTTTTCCCAAAAGCCATTCTGCCCCAAACACATCTCCACAAGGGGATGCCATCAAGACTATGAGCCAACTGCACAGGTCCCTTCCACATCTGACGATAACTTTGCAAGGCTTCCAGATTTTTTATATGAAAAACAATGGTTCTATTGCTGTTCCCTGTGAGTGCACACTTATATCTGTGTAGTTCACTGTAGAGTTTTGGGGGAAAACCTGCATTAACTTCTCTGAGGCTATACCCCTCACATGTTATGCTACCAGGGACAGCCCTTGGACAGGCCTCAAGACTTCAAAGAAGGAAACAGCAGGACTGGGGACTGACCCTTCTCAGCCATGGAGGCATTAGGCACACTATGGCTTTTTGCAGAGAGCTCTTGGGTTTTAAAATATTCAGATCTGTGATAGGACACCTATGAATGCTTTCAGACATAACAGCACATAGCTGAGTACCTATAAAGCAGGATATGGGCACTTCACTAAAACCACAAAACTCAGAAACAAGATTTTGTCCAAAGCAGTGTATGTTGTTAATGCAAATTTTGTAGAAAACTATGCATGCACTGGAAAAGATCAATCAGGTATTGATTTTCCAAAGGAAAACACGTACAGGGGGGGAAAGTGGCTGCTTTCTTGAGATTAGTGCTGCAAAATAAATTAAAATGTGTCATAACAAGATTTCCCAGTCATCTTTTTTTCCCAGACATAGCCCAAGACAAAAAGCAGATACAGTTTTCAGGATCTGATCAGCTTCACAACTGATTATATGATGTCATGCTAAAGCAAATTGAACTTTAGAAGTTTAAATTACAAATTTTTTTTCCACAACAGCTTTTATTTGCACACTCAAAAGGAAAAGTTAAAAAAAAAATTTGCTCAGTTTCCAAATCTTTGTTTATTTAGGACAAAATAATCATAGGAAACATTTAGATGGGTAGACTGGTTGGCTGTTATTATTCAGTGAAAAAAGGGCTGGTTCACAATAATCTCTTGGAAACACAGGCATGCAATAACACCTTCAATCTGCAGCATTTTTTGATTGAATGGAACATTGTTGGAGGATTAGTTTGTCTGCAGTGGAGTGCTGCTTTATGTTACTAGCCTTTAGAGTGCTGTCTTTGGAGTACTAAAGTCCCTACAGGTTTTTAGGACAAAATTGTCAATCTCCTGGGAAAAGAATATAAATTATGTATCTTATTTTCTGCAAGGAACAAGGATGGCTGAGTACAAGATTTTTTTTTTTTTTAGGTTTGTTTTTTTAATTACCCTTTCCTTCAGTGTCACATAGTGATACACTGGATAGTTCCATGAAAGCACTGAAAAAAAAAAAAAAACATAGAGGATCTAATCCAAGACCTCCAAGTCAAGTGAAATTCAGAGCCAGTCCATACTTCTTGGCTAGGTATGGCAGTACTACAGGATATGGCACGAGACAGCACTGAACACAGAATCATAGAATGGTAAGGTTGGAAGGGACCTCAAGGATCATCGAGTTCCAACCCTCTGCCATAGGCAGGGACACCTCCCACTAGTACAGGTCACTCAAGGCCTCATCCAACCTGGCCTTGAACCCCTCCAGGGAGGGAGCAGCCACAACCTCCCTGGGCAACCTGTGCCAGTGTCTCACCACCCTCACTGCAAAGAACTTCCTCCTAACATCCAGTCTAAATCTTCCCTCTGCCAGTTCAAACCCATTGCCCCTTGTCCTGTCATTACAAGACCTTGTCAATAGTCCCTCCCCAGCCTTCCTGTAGGCCCCCTTCAGATACTGGAAGGCTACTCTAAGGTCTCCTCGAAGTCTTCTCTTCTCCAGGCTAAGAGCCCCAACTCTCTCAGCCTATCCTCATAGCAGAGCTGCTCCAGCCATGAGAAATTCCTTCAACATGGTGAAATTCCTTCAGCTACTCTGTGAAACTGGGACAAGAGCACACAGCATTACTGTATATGCTCTTATTTTTGTCTGCTAATTCTTTTGTTTTCCAAAACAATTTAAATACTTGTACTAATAACTCCATACAATATTGAGAAACCTTTAAACATTCAAATCATGACAAGGAAAAGCTACTTTTCAACACGTACACAGCAATGAGACAGCAAATGGCCAGTTAGGTTGAAGTCTGGCAGGATACTGCAGATTCCTAGCAGACCAACCAGCTTCCTTTCATGAGTCAGGCACCATAAAGAGCTGCAGCCTGCCCTACTTCTCAGCAAACATTTAATGGCAAAGTGTGATAACGAGGTCTCATATTACCACAACCTCATGAATTTCACAGAAGATACTGCAGAACATTTGCTAGCATACTTTGAAGTATTATTGTAAATTATTGAAGCTAAACTACACTTGTAAAACAAATGACTAAATTACATTTTATGTTGCAGAATCCTGGCTTTTTCACACTCAGTGTTTTCCAGCTTCCTAACTGTTCAAACTGAAAACTAGTCTGGAGTGGCTTTGTATATACCACACTGAGATCAGCAGAGCCCTGAGCTGATGCTTGTTTCCACTGTAGTAGCCTTGTATATACTACAAAGCTCAGGTGAAAACTGCATTAAAGCACAGGTTGCTCAGCTCAGCTAATGTTTGCTCAGTCTGACATGAGGAGAAAGTCATCTTTCCACAGGTGAGGAGGCCACTTGAGTTCTCAGATTGTATGGCAGGAAGAAGAGCTCCTTTTTCTCTCTCACTGCTGATCCCCAAGCAAACACTTCTACTAGAAATATTAGTATTTACACAATATATTTTGGCTTCATCAGTGAACATCCAGACCTGTGTCTCACTCTTCAAGACCAGTCTACTGTGATATTAGCATAAAGGCCATGCTGTCCCTTCTTTGCAAAGCTGATGGAGGCTGAAGGAAGCAGTTTCACTGCAGCCCCCTCACGTTGCGCAAAGCCTGCTCCACAACTTCATTATGGTGGTGTTAAAATATGACTACATCTGACAAGCAAGATAACTGCAGCTGCCAGTATCACAGCTTCTTAAAGACAAAGCAGTCACCATTCACCATTGCCACGTTCTTACTGGGCATATTAAATTGGAACAGCAATATTGACAGTAAGATACACTGCTCTTGAACTACCTCTCATAACTTGATCATTCAGTTGAGGCACACAGAAACACACACACACACTACAGATCTATCTTAGTAGGGAAGGGTGAATGAAAGAACTTGTTTGCAATGTCACTTGGGGTACAGATTGAAAATGTCTTAAGTGAACATCATTCAGAGGAGCTGAGGCTTTAGATTATTAAATATCAGCTTTGTGCCAGCAAAATTAAAGACACTAATTTATTTTATAACACTTTGAAGTATTATATGGCATTTTATTTCTTGATAACCTCTCAATGTCTAACCCCATTTAATTTACATATATAGTTAGTAGCTCATTAACAGCTCATTAGAAACATCAGGAAAAACATGTGACAATAAAAAATTCACTGCTTTTTTTTTGACCAAAATTCTGTTTGAGAAATTATACACAAATTTCTGCTTCTAAATGACAAATCTATGGTATTTTGCCAGTGCTAGGCCTGCAGGGCTCATGGTTATTACATGAAAATAGTAAAAATAACTCAATTTCTATAGCTGACTCTTCTTGTACTTATTTAGACAATACTAGAGGGCAATGTGCTGAGAGACGATCACATGGCACCAGGCAGGAAAGATGCAGCATAACAGAAGTATTGCATTGAATACTGTGACCTAGTAATATTCTTAGGATGATAAACAGTTACTAAAATTATGCTTTTCTGAAGCTTTATTATTTTTAAATCATTTGCTTTATCATAAAAAAACCCAAAACCCACACACACACCCCAACCGAACCACCGAACACAACCAAATGTGCACAATCTAAAGCCACAGAAGCCACCAAAAAAGTGTATGTGCCAGGTCAGATCACAACCTACACGGCCCAGCAAACTGTCTTCATCAGTGAAGAGGAGCAGACTTATAAGAGTGTAGACAACACTGACATCTTTCCTTGGGTGTTCCTTCTGGCAAATGCCAAGTCAGAAATTTTGCAGGCAGGCTTAGTGTATATACAGATTGCCGTGCTGAATAGCGACTAAATGAACCTATCTTTCACAACTCTCTCATCTTTGGCACAGAGTCTCTGTTTGTACACTCAGATTAAGGTTGCTGACTGTTGTCACAAAGCACTCTTAGGTCCATGGAGGACAACTCCTGAAATACTGTCATCATCATCTCATCAGACTTTGGAGGGATCATAGAAACTAGCACTGCTAGGAAACACAGTGCACATTGGAACTGAAATATGGCATTACAGCACAAATCTCATCAATAAATCTCAGCTATCAAGATATCAACCTAGTGACACCCAAAGTGTTGATTTAAAGGAAACTGAAGGTAAATGGGTCATGGAGCCCATCCGAGAAAGTTTCCACATTGGAAAATAAACCACACATTTCCAACAAGGATTTCAACTTCCAAATGCCAAACTGTCAGAGTCTATGAACTCTCTGCAATCCATATGCTCATGTACTCAGATGCAGTATACTTGAAGTTTGAGAGTGGCCCTTTCCAAGTTTTCCTACCTCTCTTCCAGTTCTCCTAGATCTCAATTATCTCTCAGTCCTTCTTCATTGTCAGCATTATCCTTCAACTTCTCTTTCCACACAATTGCCAGGCTTTCCTTTCTGTTATCCCAAAGTCTTTGCTAAATTCCATAAAGCTTTGTTCCTGCTTCTCAGCCCTCTCCCTCCCACTGCTCCCAAGTCTTGCAAGAGAAAAATGGTTTTTATTCACCTATTTTGTCATTCCTGAATCTTTTTTTGTTACGCTATTTTAAACAGTAATTCTCTTAAATCTAGATTGACCAAAATGCTGTTGACAAGGTACTCAAAGACAGTCTCACTCAAATACCTTCCCTTTCCTTAGCATAAATATAATCAAGTGGAAAAATTGAGAAATTAAGGTTTTTAAAACCCCCTAGTGTTATCGCCACTTTCATAGAATGGTAAGGTTGGAAGGGACCTCAAACACCATCCAGTTCCAACCCCCTGCCACAGGCAGGAACACCTCCCACTAGTACAGGTCACTCAAGGCCTCGTCCAACCTGGCCTTGAACACCTCCAGGGAGGTTGTGGAGCACAGAAGCACCCAACATGATCAAAGATCACTGCTTCTGTGCTCCACAACCTCCCTGGGCAACCTGTGTCCGTGTCTCACCACCCTAACTGTAAAGAACATCTTCCTAACATCCAGTTTCAATCTCCCCTCTGCCAGTTCAAACCCACTGCCCATTTTCTTGTCATTGCAAGACCTTGTCAATAGTCCCTCCCCAGCCTTCCTGTAGGCCCCCTTCACTTTCTCCAGTGGCATCCAACCACACTGTCCTCTTTCTCATTAGCCAGAAAAATACAGCTCTTATTCTTTGCTCTCTTTCCTAATATTTCTGTACCTTTCTCCCTTTAATGTTTCGACTTGTACCTCTGTTCCCAAGTGCATTTGTAGGTTAATTCACACTATCTCTAACAATCAGCTCCAACAGACTCAACTACAGAACATGAGTACCCATCTGCTTTCCCCAGGACAGTCAGGGCAGCAGGATATTTAGGTAACTGGGGTCTACCACAATCACATGTAAATGTAACAGTGTGTATGACTAAGTTATGGGCAATTTCCATCTTCCCATGCCCAAGTCTACTTGCTGTCTTCCACAGAGACACCTCCTCTTTTGTTTTGGTTTTGGTTTTTTTTTTTTTTCTTTCCATCACCTACCAAGACAGTAGGTGCTTCAGCTACAAGCAGCACCTTAGTAAGCCCATCTGACTTCGGTATTTCTAAGCCCCTGAGACATCGATACGTTTTCTTGTTCGCCTGCCTTCCCTGTATCATGGACTTCCCACTCGAACGACTACTCCAACTACCTTCAGCACCGGCATCTCTCCAAGGCGCATGCCCAAGCCGGAGCCTGAGCCCGAGCCCGGGGGGCTGTGATCTCTCCCGTTGATCTCTCCATCAAAGGCCCCTCCAGGCACGGTGTCGGTCCCAGCTGCGGGGCAGCCCCGCTCCCTATCCCCGGTGCGGTGCTGCCACCTGCTGCCGGGCCGCCAGACCCTCGCTCCCGCCGGTCCGCACCGTCCCGGCCTCGGTTCCAGCCGCTCGGGAGCCCCCTTTAAGCGGCATCGCTGCCGCCTGGGGCACGGCTCACCGGCGCGGCGCCGGGCGGGCCAGCCTGCCGCGGAGCGGGCAGAGTGGTGCCGGTGGCACAGCGACCTGCAGGGACGAAAAGCCAGCTCCGAGCTGCAAGAGCCAGTGCGGAGCGACCGTGAAAGCAGAGGATTTAATCTTCGGCGAGATCGCTTGCCGATGGGTTCTGTGCTTAAAAGCACAGCAAGGAAATTTCTAAAGGAAAATGCAGTTAAAGCCACGAATGCAGCTTTTATCTTTATAACTCCTGGATTAATTCTCCTTCCGGAGTACCAGCAGCTGCCCCTGGCCAGCAAAACCGCATTTATTAAGTGCAGTCATTCATTGATGACTCCTAATTTCAAATGAGTCTGAACTCCACATACACATTGAAGATGACTGCAGCGCCAAGCTGAAACCTGCTACAAAACTTCAGGAAGGTAGGGGGGTGTTTAATTTCATACACATGTGTGAGATTAAGTGGCATCTTAACCAAGCCATGACTGCTGAAAACTAAAGTTTTAGAAGCTGTGCTTTGTTATGTAACCAAGTGCACACCACTGCTCACTCTTTCCCACTCTAAATCCTCTTCTACACCTTAAGATGCTTCTCATCCTAAAAAGCTAATGGTATCTAAGTGGAACTGCTTTTTAATGAGCTCCCAGTGGATCACACACAAGGCCTTGATAACATCTCTTATTTTGCTCTAGTCTGTGTCAAAATATGAAGTGTTGTTTTTTTTTAAAAAAAAGAAACTGACAAACCATTTTAAGTTTCCTGCGTGTATCTTACATCAATGTAAGCATCTCTTTTGTACAGCAGAAAGAGAGCTACTTCCATAGCCAAAAGATGGAAAGAATTTGAGGTTCTGGCAATCAAAATAAATCTGTGCTGCTGCAGATGAAGACAATTTGTTGCAATGAGGGGAAAGAAACTGCATCAACTGAGGAGCAAAGCACATGCCACAATATAAAGAAGCAGGCTGATGACCACAGTGATGTTGCAGTTCCTGCACGGTGGAAGTGATGGGTCTGTGAAGTGTCCAAGACACCCCTGCATATTGTGTCTCACTGAAGCGTGCTCTCACACAGCACCTTCTGAGGTCCACACAACATTGAGGACAAATAGAACTCTTCTATGGAAGTTTCTTCCAAGGCTTTGCATAGGTAACCTCATCTATGCATTCAAATATACCTGATATTCTTGGAAGCCCCAATACATGATGATTTTAGCAAAGAATACAGGAGCTTTGATCCATTTATTTTATCAACCTGTATTTTCCCCTCAATTTCAGCAACTGCTTTGGTTTGAGTGTTTAAATAAGGAGTTTAAGAGATGCAACATCTCAGCTACAAGCAACACACTTCTAACACCTTGAAACATTATGAAGGAGCCCTAAGTTAGCCATGGCTCTTTCCTTCAATCAGAATGGCCTCAAATTATTACTGTGGAGCTCTTCTGGACTTGTACCAATTGAAGTCACACCTGAACTCAAAACAAACTGAAAGAAAAGCTCATGACAGCAAGTTACATCTCCAAAATTATCATGTATCCATCAGAGTCAGAACATTGCTTTCTCCAAGCAGATTTAGGATTATTTATGCTGCATGTCACATTAAAGTTATAAGATAAGGGAGGGAAAAACACAACCTCAAGAGCGATTTCAGACATAATACAGAGAGGAATCATTTAAACTGTAATGGCTGTAGATTCCTGCCTCCGTCAGAAGTGACACTGAATGACTGCATTCCCATAGCAAGTGTATGCAGTGACCACTACTCACTGGTACCCTGGAGGTGTTCAAGGCCAGGTTGGACGAGGCCTTGAGTAACCTGTACTAGTGGGAGGTGTCCCTGCCTATGGCAAGGGGTTGCAACTAGATGATCCTTGAGGTCCCTTCCGACCTTACCATTCTATGATTCTATGATCCTGCAAAATGGAGCTAAAATGCTGTTTCATGGGAGAAAATGCAGCACAGAAGTGGCTCAGATAGAATGTCAGGAATCCTGAGGAACAGAGAAATTTAGTACAACACAGAAGATAAACTAATCACCTAGGCATGAGAGATCATAATGTTAATCATCTATGCAAAAGAACTAGAAAACACGAAGTAAGGAGGTGCCAGTGCTTTGAAAATTAAATCCTCCCTTGTAAAATCATCAATCTGAAGTGCATACAGAAGTGAGCTATACAGTGGGGCTCAGACATGGGCCAAATTTGGTCCTTGTTCTCTGTTTCATATTTGTTAAGAGATTTCTTTTTATTACTTTTTAATTCGTTATTGTAAGTGTAATCTCAGTCAAGTCAAATCACTTCATTAATTAAAAGGGATTGAAAAGGTCCTTAGCTGCCGGATTTCACAAGGGCCCAGGAGCTCAGGCCTGCCTGCTGGAGGTCGTATTTCATTTGCTGCCTGTGTCAAACCAGTACCCGTCAGGCCTTTGCCAGGCCCCAGAGACAAGCCAATCAATGTCTGCTCACTAAAGCCCCTCACATGAATCCATTTAAGCAATGTGGATGCTTCCTGTCGAAAAAAGAAATGGTCTCTTGGTATCTCTGATAGAAATTAGCCATGAATTAAGAGAAGCACAGTTGTTTTGGAAGAAAGCCAGAACCAGAATTAATAGGCCATCTGAGCCTCTTGAGTGTTGGATCCCATTTGTTAGCAATTCTTTATGAAAGGTTTCCCCTCCCTACACCACTTCTGACCAAACCCTGCATGCCGGCTCCCGAAAATAAAAATCACTCACATTTTAACCAGCTGGGGAAGTGTGGAAAAAACACTGCCTTTCATCAAACAGTTTTAGAAACTTGCTTCATCTTTTTACTACAATAACCCATTTGCACTCTGTTTCTTTAAAATGCATTTCCCCATGACTCATCATCTCTCTGTGTTTAGATGTAGCAGGACCGGTGACACAGATGGAGTAGCATTAGGCATGAGCTTGGCTCAATATAATTTCAGTCATTTTGGCAGAATCCTGTAAAGGCTTTCACTGTCTATTTAATTACTATTATCTGTGTGAACGGAATCATCTACCTCTTGCCAATCCTCCCAGCCTCAAAAGGTTTGCATGTAAGTTTAGTGGAAATGGAATTAAAAAGCTTTTAGAGAACTCATCTTAAAATGCTCTACTCTTCCATTTTCACAAGTTAGTTCAAGTCTGCTTTTCTAAAGTTAGTTGAATCTTCCCCAGTTTTTGGTGTTGTGCTGGTTTGAGGCTAATTGGAATATTTTAATGGAGAANAACCATAGGAATTGCAGACTGGGTGGGAGGGAAGTGAGCTTGTTTGTTCTATTTTCAAAAGACAACATCAAATTCTGGTCTAATTGATGAAACATTTATATTTCCCACAAAACTGACTACCCATTTTTATCTCTGAGAAGCTTGTGAAGACCTCTTGATGGGACATCTCAAAAACACCCTACTGGCAGCTATGCTGCTCAACCTCCAGGTGACATTTCGTGATCTGGAAGCAGGCAGCAAGGTACCAGGTGAGCCTCAGCATCCAAGCACACAGGAAAAATTTTTAAAAAACACAAAACAAACCACCACACAAACAACTATCCATCTCTGTTCTCTTCACTATCCTTGCTTCTATCAGATTTTTGCTACCCTTACCTGAGGTATCATACTTCTCTTTTCAGACTAAAAATATATATTGTAGTCTGCCTTTTCCATCCTGTTAGTATAACCTCTGGAACAATAAGACACTAATCTGGGTTGATGATCAGGCTGTACAAATCAATAATCTGTTAATCATATTTATAAAGGTATAATTGGGAACATGATTAGTTTGAGAATCAGCAGCTAGCTCAAAGGATCTACTTGGTGATAGTGAATTCTTGGACGAGTAAATGGAGGTTTTTAATAATTTGTTCAGAACACAGTGATTTTGGTTATAGGAAAGGTTCAGCCTGACCTTTATTGGCTTCTCTCCTGCAGGCAAGTAGGCAGTTGTGCAGCTTTTTCTCTCTTGCAAATTCACACACCCTGTGAACTTGCAGGACAGAGGACCCAATTTGCATAATTTGTTATTATGACTGGAAAGAATTTTCTGGTTTCTCTAAACAAGAGCAGTTAAGTGATTATTTTGCTACTTCCTGACTTCTCATTTGTTCTCATTATTTCGCAAGGCCCTTTTTTAATTGATTGTGTTTTGAAGAACAAATAGCAGAATTCTAACGAAGATATCTGCCACTCTTAATTCTAATGGCAATATCATCATTTAGTAAGTCTTGGCAAAAACACCCTACACACTAGAGCACACAGAAGAATCTTGTAAACAGCTAGTCTGCTAGGCATCAGTTCTAATTCATTTTCACTTGGATTGCATTGTCTGAATTCATTAACAATCAGAAGATAGCAATTTCCAAACAGTCCACTATACAGTCTTCTTTCTCTGAAGGAGACCTTACTATTTAATCATCTATGATTCATTCATTATTTGTCACTGAAAAGTACCCAAGAATTGACTAACCACTTCAGAAGGGGGGGAAAAAATAAATCTCTAAATGTATTGTCTGTCTGTAGAACAAGGCAATGGACACAACCCCATGGAAAGATGAAAGCATAAATTATTTTGAAACATCTGTCCCACATACCTTTAGCTAATCAAACAGATTGACACATCTTCATTACATGGCCAAAGTGGCAAACATCCAGAAAATCCCACATTTTGCTGTAGCTGCCTGACTTCCTTTTATACCACATGAGGTGTAAACAAACCCCAGCCTTCCTAAAAATCTCTTCTTCAGGTCACTGAAGCATCCTCAAAGGCACACTGACTATTCTTACTTCAAGAGGAGAGGACTGAGTCTGAGTTTTTCAAACATCAGGTTGACACAGCATAGACAAGGAGCAGCAATATCTGGTGAAAGTACTCACACAGGACTCCTCAAATTTCCTTTGAGTGTCTCTTCTGAGTAACTGCACTCTATGCTCTCCTACACTGAAAAAATATATATATAAAACCAAAGCTACCTATTGTTTGATTGTCATTTAAGAAGAAAATCTTGTACCACATGGGATTTACAGTCACTTCAAGGTCCCTTTATACTTCCAAGGCAGTTAAACAGACATTTATATACATGTAAAGCATGAGCCCTTCATTAGTAAGGGAGAGTGGTCCGTGGCAGTTCAAGTCTAAGACCCATCATTTGCTTAGAGCACTTTTATTACTGGAACCAGATTAAGGTCCCAGTGTCTTGCTGAATTGGTACATACAAAAGCTGCATTCTACCACTGTTCAGAAAAGCCCTTAAACTAGCTCTTTCCATCCCTTCAGACTGCCCAAACTGCAAATGTTTCCTACTTGTGTGCCAAAAATGTTAGCTTCCCCACATTGTCACCTAAGATGCTGTTCAGGTTCACTGAGAAACCAAAATAGTTCAAATGAACAGCTAAAAAGCAATTTTTCTTCTCATTAGCTTCCTTTCCCCCTCTCTCCTTATGTTTCTTTGTTTCTTTCTCCTTCATGCTATAGCAAACTTTGGCAGCACTGCAGAATGCTGATGAGACACACACTTACTGGGTGAAATCCCAACAGCTATTTTTGGCCAACACCTGGCATGAACTGCCTCCTCTTTGAGGACTAAGGAAGTTTGCTTGTCAGACTGTCTTGAAAAGTTTAATGCTTCATTATGACTCTCCAAAAGGCTTGCAAGTTCTACACAGCTAACATCACAACAAATTCCAGCAACCCTCTGAGCATTCCCAGTAGCAAGGAAGCTTTTCCTTGGAGAACACACAAAGGCATTCTTATTCTGTCTCTAAAAACAAAGACAAGGACTTTCCATGTACAGTCCTGTTCATTTACTTTGTCAGCATTTTCTGTTTTCAAAAAGGGATGGTCACATGTAGGGTTATCACAACAGCAACTATAAAGTCTTCACAATACAGCATTTCCGCCATAGGTCAATCCTGACTTGTCACAGCTCTCAGATTGCCCTGAGGAAGGCTTGTCACCCATGGTCTCTCTTTTACTGCAAGAGGATATCCACCAACACTGAAACTGAAGGCCTGACATACATTTCATAAGATCACTTAATGTTGGAGAAGATCCTTAGGATCCTTGGCACCATCCATAAGTGGATGTTGACCTCTATCTTGCAAAGAACTAATTCCATGGCATTTGAAGCCTCCTTCTGTCTGAAGATTTACAACTAGTATTCCAAACCATTTCCTGCTGTTTTTTGACATCAAGACTTAAAGCAAAAGGGCTTTTTTTTAATTCCACCATATTCCCAGATAGATGATTCAGGTAATATTTAAGTTTAGCAGCAATTGCATTTTCATTCTGCCCAATATCCAATTCTCATTCGAAAGAGGAAAGATTTGCAACCACTTGTGAATAAGTTTTGTTAAAGGTGTTGTTTACCACATGAAGTTGGAGGCTGGAGTGTGGTAAAACAGGCAGCTCCTGTCTAACCTTTTCTGATCACTGGCCTACCCATTCTAAATGGCATCTGTATAACTTCAGAAAGAAAAAGAACTGAAGAAAAAAATTGATGGTGATTTCCAGGGACAGCGAAAGATGTCATACAACATTCCCCCATCTCAAAGGAGACATGGCCTTGAAAGCTTCTTAATATCCTCTTTGCTTCCTTGACATCTGAACCAAGTGCCAGGCTGATCCTGCCTTAGGAAGGGTTATCACTGCCATGAGCCCAGACCAGGTTGATTTTCCTGTTCTGCTTTGCTAACGTGATGAAACTGTGGTTTAACAGAGGGAACTGCCAACAGGGGAATGTGCTTCATCCTGCAGTCACCTCATTTTAGGAACTTTAGTCAGCAGTAGTATCAGAGCCATTTTAATTAAATAGGTCACTGAAGGATCTTCTTTTTACCTTGAAAAAGATGTGGTCAGGATTTTACCTGAGCTGAAAAGTTTGAATTTCATTAGAGCTTTAAAGTCATTGGGCTTTCTCCATCCCACCCCCCCTATTCAAACATAAGCAGCACCCTTTGGTTCAACACATCAATACAACTATTTGCATCAAGTATTGATTAGAAGTCATTATAATCACAAAATGTTAATTACACCAATTAATTCCCAATCTGTTTGTACCTTAAGCTTGTTTGCTTTCAGCACAGAAGGTTAAAACAAGTGAATCAGCCTTGGCTTTCTCTCCAGGGACAACATTTTATACCTTGAGGACTCTCATCCTGTAAATAGCATTTTTTTTGTACATGCAGACTTTTCCCCCAATGATATTTCATAGCTGCCCATACTATTTTCCAATATCACACAGAGAGACCAAACCCTGAAACAGATTAACAATATCTTTTGTATAAAATCACAGGGTTCTGTGCTAAGCTTTTGAAAACTGCCTCTCCTAAGCTAACCATCATTTCCAACTAAAATTAGCTACTGTAAGTTACTGACAGTAAAGGCCAGTAAAAGATACAAGGCATGCAAACCACATAGTACCAGGAATCAGAACTCTCTAACCATTACAGCTTTTGTAGAAGACCACTGTATTTTGAACAGCTAGAAAAGTAGATGTGCAAATTGGGGTTTTTTTGTGATAAGATCTTTGTTATAGATACAAGGCAATGATCTTTGATATTAAAAAGCATTTTAGGAAAAAAAAAAAACAAACAAAAAAACAAACACCACCACACTGATTTTTCTCTCCATCCCTTTAGAAGCACTTTGCTGCTCACAGAAGCCACCTAGTTAAGACTAATTAAGTGCACAAACCTTTGGGCTTGCATCCACACCTCCCCAGCATCATTTCTTTAAAGATGAAAGTCTAAGGATCTGGCTGTAGGCCCCATCAGAAAGTGAACAGAGCTGATGACCAAGAAGCCTAAGCCTAAGGCTGCACTAACTACTCTATTTCTCTTTTTAGATTTCCTTGAAGGGCAACAGCAGCAGCTGCTAAGAATCTCAGAGCCACATCTCCAAAGGCATTGGAGAATAGTGAGAACCCAGGCTTGAAAAACACACCCCTGGCCTTCTGCACACCCTCCTGGGCTGGATTTGGACAGGAATCTGAAGGGTTTTGTCTTGCTACACTCTGTTGTTTCTGTGGGAAGAGATTATCTGCATGAGGAGCACCCAAACCACAGACTATTAATATCTTCTCAGCACTGGAAATCACAACCATCCATCAGAGGACTATCAAAGACTGGTTTATGAATGAGTGAGACTACAGACCCAACATCATTTACGAGTTAGTGCAGACATGGATATTTCAGGCAGGTCAGAAAAAAGAGCATACAATTTTCTGTCACGATCATTTATGAGGTCCTGACCTTAATGTAACCTCTCTTCACAGCGCCTACGACTTGTTTTCTTTGGTAATTCCTCTGAATTAGCTTTTTTTTTTTTTGCTTAGCTGTCTAAACTAATTTTTATCATGTGTAAAAGCCTGTTCATGAAGCAACAGAACAGCTTTGCTTCTTACCTTTAAAAAAAAAAAAAAATCTCTTTTTTTGCCTGTGCATTGATACAATTTCACAGTGAGGACAATTTTACATAAACTATTTTCCACTCCACTGAATGTTATGTCGCTCTGCATGAATATATTTCTTGGTTGATGCCAAGGCAAAATATTGCTGTAAATGCTGTATTTTCATAAATGTTACTCTTTGACTTTTTAATGGATTCATTCCATGCATATTATCAGGTCTTATTGATGGACCTGTATTAAGCCGCCAGCATATTTTCCTCCTTTCACTTATGAGTCAAAGAGGGGAAAAGAGAAAAATTCACTAGCTCCTTTGCATTTCAAGGCAAAGTGATCAAGGTGAAGGGAGAAGCTCCAATGATTTTTAAACCTCCATCAGTAACAGAGAAACAGAGGAGAATTTGAAACTTTGTGGGAGACAGAGATTTCTTTTTTTTTTTAAATAGGGAAAAAAAAGCACCATTGAAATAATAACAACACAGAATGGCCACACTCAGAACCAGCTGTATACATGGGGAAGCTAAATAGGTGCCAGGCCCAGCAGAAGTATAGCAGCTGTCAGTTTCTGATAGCATATAGCATACAAGAAATCCCTGTGATTGTAATGCTAATAATGCAGGAGATAAAAGACAACATGACTTTACCAAATTTAGAACTTTTAAGCATCACTTGGCTCACACTGGGACACATATTTTGCTCTCTTTTGCATTAGTTTAAAAAACTAAGTTTTGAGTAACTGACTCCAGGGTTGTATTCCTCTAAAGGAGGCTCAGTATCAGTGCTGCCTTGGCTTGTTTCTGGAAGAGGCCCAAGAATACTAGCACTAGCTACATATTTTATTCTAGATTTTCAGTACATTTGCAGCCATTAAAGTGCATTAAATCCAAAAGCAGTGACTTAGATTCTTCATTAACATATCGAAGTCACATTTTAACTTGGCTTTTTAGAAACTCTGATTATCAATATCTTCTCATTTGACTTCGTTCACTGTGTCACTGTCTAGTTATAATACTCCCAAGTATGCCCTCCCCCATCAGTCCCCTCATCCTCAAGGTTTCTGAAACAAAGTTCTCCCTGCTTTTATAAAGGTATCCAGCATTATAGATATTGAACTTCTGAGATGCAAGTTTAATCACCCTCTGTAAACAACAAAACCCATAAAACTATTTTCAAGCTACACTGTATTTGTTCTGAGCCACTGTCAAGTGTGAACTAGGAAGTAACACATACTGCAGCCTTTAATCATTAGCTTGTGCAATTACATAATGAAATAACACAGAGGATTAGTTCAGGACAGTTCTGTCCAGCTTCCTGTTTACCCATGAAAATTGTCACATTTTAAAAGGCATACCAAAAAGTGGTCCTGCTAATAATCTCGCAGCAGAAACAAAGACCTCAGGAAAGTAATTTGGCCAACTCCTGTTCCATTTCCCTGGAAATGTATACCTGCAATTTAATTCAGGACAAAGATGTAAAGTATGTGTGCTTGCAGGAGAGTTCTGCAACAAGACTTCATACGGGACAAGGGCAATGGTTTTGAACTGAAAGATGAGAGATTTAGTTTAGATCTAAAGGAAAAAATTCTTCACAGTGCAGCTGGTGAGGCTCTGCAACAGGCTGCCCAGAGAGGTTGTAGATGCCCCATCCCTGGAAACATCCAAGGCCAGGTGGGATGGGGCTTTGAGCAACCTGGTCTAGTGGCAGGTGTCCCAGCCCACAGCAGGGGGGAATCAAACTAGATCTTTAAGGTCCCTTTCTACCCAACCCATTCTACAATTCTATGACATCCACAGACACTACAAAGGCAATAGACTTTCGCAGTGTTATATGAGTTACTGTTGAAATAATCTCACAGAAGGTATGAATGAGATATCAAAGACTTCAGATCTCCAGCTGCTTTTAGTCTGTGTTGCTCATTGGTTTATAGGCAAACTGAAAACATGGCCCTCTGTGAGGCTGGAAGCCTATCATATATATATATAGAGAGAGAGAGAGACAGGGAGTAAAAGAGATGAAGTCATCACTAAGCAGTCCAAATTCATTTGATCACATCTATTCCTGAGCCTGCAGGCTTCTGCAGCTTATTTCTCCAGTCCACTGCAGAAAACACATAACCTTTTGGCAAAGTCTTAAAGCCTTTCACAGCATGGGGTACAGGACACAAGTGACCACAGCAGGCAGCGTGTAAGGCACTTCAGAAGAACCAAGAAGTATCTCACTACAGCCTTCCACTTGGAAGTAGTTTGGGGCAGAGCTGTTTATCATCCTTGTTTCTCTTTTTTAACAGCTGAGGCTCCACCTCACAGAACACACATTCATAAGCAGCATCTGCTTCAGCTTTGGGAGGCCAACCAGGACATCCTTAGGGGTGGATGCAGCTTGGAGGGCTGCCTACAGAGGTTTCAGTTAATCTTTAAACCATTACTGATAGTGTTCTCTTATTTAAGTAACATTTGATTCTTTCACTTCTGAAGCAGATGGTGGCTCAGAGGTGTTTACTGATAGGACGCTCGGTTCAAAAGTTCCCTCACAGTGTTGTGAGGCACCTGTACGGCTGCTGAATTGGCCTGAAATGGAGGAGAAGGGGAGTCATTAGCAGTAGCTATGCATACTAATTAGGTAGCTACTGGCACCACTGTATCACCACCTTGACTTAGTGCACAGAAAATTTCAGCTTTTACAGTTTGAGGTGTCCACCATCTCACTTCATATTATCTAGTGTCAAAATCTTTATTCCTAATTAATACTGGAGCTGCAGAGAATCTGAACAACCTTCTGCCCAGTGAGCAGATTTTTATGCCACTATTAAAGCTATTAATCTAGGAACAGTGTGTAGATGTGCAAGCTGTGTGCTTCTGCTCCGGGGCACAAATTGTGACTAGGGCTTCAGAGTCATTGCCAATAGTCAGCTGAGTATAGATCCTAAATAACACTGCTGCTAAAAGGCTAATTTCATTCAAACATGCTTGGAAAGAATGAATAGCAAAATGAAATAAAAAAAAGGATTATTTCTCTCAGTTTGGCACTACTGCAATTAGTGATGGAATAGAGACTTTCTGGACTGTGGATACTA
Source organism: Ramphastos sulfuratus (assembly GCA_013399055.1). Taxonomy (NCBI): domain Eukaryota; kingdom Metazoa; phylum Chordata; class Aves; order Piciformes; family Ramphastidae; genus Ramphastos; species Ramphastos sulfuratus. Next base: position 50,497 of record WBNM01041539.1, read on the forward strand.
AACTGAACACTATTAATAAATCAGAGATGAGAAAAGCCTCAGGAATAATAAAAAATTTGGAAGACACTTCACCATCACTACTGTACAGCTCAATCTACACCTGAACAAGGGAAGGTTAAAGAGGTAAACTCTGCTCACAGTTTAAGTATATAAATGAAGAACAAATTTTTGTTAACAACCATCTTCAAAGCCAAAAGACAAAAAAAAAAATAGCTTCAGGAAGTCAAAGTTAGCAACAGGTAGACAAACATCAGGAGTGAATCCTATTTGAGAGCTACATTTTAATAATATTGGACCTGACCAGCACCTCTGGGGGTTTCTCACTAGCCCTTTTCAAACATCTTTTCTAATACTTTTCCTGTACTATAGGATTCTAAATCAGTTCTCTAAATCATTCTACTCTCCTATTCATGAAATGCCTGCTGGCATGCATTTGCCTTAGTTTTACTGCTGCCATACAGTGGGCTAATTTTGTCAAGACTTTTCCTAAAAACCATCTTAAAACCCTCTCTAGACAGGACTGCTGCAAAACTGTTCTCACTAATGTCTTGTATCCCAGTTTCTCCTTACCACTTCTAAACACTCTCCCCCAACTATCTCCTTCATTCCAATGTTTAACATTTAACATGTTTGCACAGGTAAACATATCCACTTTAATTTTTATTTCTCATTGAACAGTTTTTTCACTGACAAGTGACCAAGCTCAGCATTTTCCCTCACCTCACTATTTCATAGATCTTCAATACTGGAGCCTTCAGGAAAACTGAGATGCTTTGTCCAAATAATTGTTAGCATGCACTTTAATTTGCTACTCTACTGTTACACACCAGAAACAGAAAATCATTTCAGAATAGGAAAGCTAGGTTTTCAAACACTGGCTTTCATTTTTTCCACATGCAGTTATTTGCTGGCACAATATATCTCACACAGATGGCTAAATATATGATTGTAGCTCACTATAATTTACAGAAGTACATTAGAGGCTAGGCTGAAATTGTGGTCCTAAAAGTCCTAACCTGAGCCTCAAAACTCCCAAGATGTTTAGAATTAGTACACCTATTTTGGCATATTATGACTAAATAATCATAGAATGGTAAGGTTGGAAGGGACCTCAAGGATCATCCAGCTCCAACCCCCTGCCACAGGCAGGGACACCTCCCACTAGTACAGGTCACTCAAGGCCTCGTCCAACCTGCCCTTGAACACCTCCAGGGAGGGAGCAGCTACAACCTCCCTGGGCAACCTGTGCCAGTGTCTCACCACCCTCACTGCAAAGAACTTCTTCCTAACATCCAGTCTAAATCTTCCCTCAGCCAGTTTAAACCCATTGCCCCTTGTCCTGTCATTGCAAGACCTTGTCAATAGTCCTTCCCCAGCCTTCCTGTAGGCCCCCTTCAGATACTGGAAGGCTACTCTAAGGTCTCCTAGAAGCCTTCTCTTCTCCAGGCTGAAGAGCCCCAAGTCTCTCAGTCTGTCCTCATAGGACAGCTGCTGCAGCCCTCTGAGCATCTTTGTGGCCCTCCTCTGGACCCTCTCCAACAGTTCCATGTCCTTCCTGTGCTGGGGGCTCCAGCACTGCACACAGTACTCCAGATGGGGTCTGAGGAGAGCAGAGTAAAGGGGCAGAATCACCTCCCCTGCCCTGCTGGCCACGCTTCTCTTGATGCAGCCCAGTGAAAAGCTCTTAGACAATATCATAGAACGGTAAGGCTGGAAGGAGACCTCAAGGATCACCTAGGCCCAACCCCCTGCCATAGGCAGGGACAGGTTACTCTAGGCCTCGTCCAACCTGGCCTTGAACACCTCCAGGGAGGGAGCAGCCATTTGATCTTTAAACATTTCCACCCACAGTTAAGCCCAACAAGGCAGAGAAGCACTTAAAGTGTGTACACATTCAAATATCAGCACAATATGCCTCAGAACTGAAGGCAGTGGTGCTAAAACCTTATTGGCATTTATTTACAAACAAAGAGAGGAATGTGCACAAAGATCAGAACCTCACTTGCAGCATACACAGCTTACATGATACATTGGTAGCCTTCTCTCTTCTACTAACAAGTTTTTCATATTTAGTGCTCCTGGAGAGAACCATTTAATTAACACACTGAGACTGAGAGAGGCTCTTCACTACAATCTAAATTTAATTTTGTTTTGCATCTATTGTCAACGAACATAAATTGTAGAGCTATTAAAAGATAGAACTCAAAGTTTCACACTGCTTCAGCAAAGCAAAAGAGAGTTTAACTACACACATACTGACACTGCAATCAGGTAGGATATATGGCAGGAGTGTACAGTCATGTATGTGCTAGGCTTTAATCAAGCTAATTTAATTAGCAGAAGGGGAGGCACAGGAAAACATGCTTAGTGCAAGCGTGGGGTAAGCAGAAAGCCCATAGGGCATCCAGGAAGCCTGCAGAGCCTACACCCTGCTGCCATCCATGCCTCTTGTGTATGCCATTCTCAGAGAAACAGGTGGAACTCCTCACTGCTCAGGGAGGATCTGTGCCCTACACAGACTATGCAGACATTGCAGGGGAGAGAAAGGAAGACAACTAATCAGCATCAGCTGGCAAGATGCACTTGCTGATCAGGTTGGGAAGACAATGTCCAACACTCACCTGCTAACATGTGCCTTACATCTGAGCAAACAAGAGGCAATTCAAGAGTCAGGTGTTTGGCTCAGCATTAGAGCTTCTAGCACTGGGAATTTCCACCTAGCCAGGTGACAGATTTAATGCCTTTGTGTTCATCACATTGTCCAAACCATGTCATTGCATTCAATTTTTATTCCATGCAGACAAAGTGCACCACATTCACTCCAGAGCAAAGGAGAACAAAGCCCTCATGTTGGAGAGCTGATAAATGGAATGGATGCATCTTTGACAGCACCAGCATCTGGAGGCATTACTATTTTAATATTTACTTTGTCTGAAGCGTTTTATTTTCACAGAATCACAGAATTATTGAGGCTGGAATAGACCTCTGAGAAATAGAATTTTTTTTCTCACCTCTACAAAAAAGTCAATGTGATGTAACAAACCATTTTTACAGATTCACTGCTAAGTATGTATTTCAGAATAGCAGATGACATTCAGAGATGAGCCTAGCCCCAGTGGTGGGAGCCCAGGCCCAACAGATGGGAAGGTAACAGATTCTACCTAAACACCATAACATAAAATGGGAAGGGGAATAGATGTGAAGGTATAAAAGGTAGTAGTGATAGAATCCAGAGCCTTTCATCATTGCCACGTTGTGAAAAAAAAAAAGTATTACAGGCCAGAAATTTCTTGAAGTTTCAGTTCCAAAATTAATTCAAACTTCAACCATGAGTTTAGTGAGACTAATTTTAAAACTGCCCTCTCATGGAAAGTGAGGCAAATTCCAGCACAATGAAACAAACAACAAAGTCAGATTCCCCAAATGAATACATTTTGCTTGTGCTAAGGGATTTGCCAGGCCCAAGACATCATATAGTGTCAAGGGCCTCAGATCTGCACAGAATACTAATAAGAGTTTATCATAATTTGAAGACCACCAGCCTGGAATCAAAGCAAGGCTGCCTGTGGCCATTGTAAACACCTGAGCTAGCCAATATCCAGTGGCAATTCAGATGCTTAGGTTGCAGACTGATGACATAATTGTAATACACCACCAAGTGAAGCACATTGTAAGTAGTAAAGATTGAGTCACTGTTTCCCAAGCAGATGAGGTTTTTTTTTTCCTTCAGCAAATAAGAAGGAAACAAGATAACATTTTCTTTGCACCCATGACAGGTATTACTACACATGGCAAGGAGAGAAATCAAGATCCTAACATACCTTCTGGTCTGGAAATTTTGCCAATGACATCCTACTCCAGTGTTTTAGAATCCAACACAGGAGACAAGTGATAGCAGCCACTACAAATGTGCAGTTTCTTTTATCACCAGTATGGATTAGTAACCAATATCAGGATGGCCAGCAAGAAGCCTGACAGGTTTTGTAACATGCAGATGATCAATCTCTAATATTCACTATTCAGCTTCACTGGCAATTACACAACACTAAATACAAGATAGTAACAAGGGAAGTGGAGATACATTACAACTACTTTGCCCAAAAATATTCTGCCATCCTTACTTGATGGAGCCTCTTATTACATTAAGATATCACCTGCCCTCAAGAATAATTGTGGTAAGAAACTGTTTTTTTTTTAAGTTACTTCCAAACTTTTGCATATAAAGACATAATTACTCCATCAGCCAAGTTCCTCTCTCCCCTGTCCTCAGAAACAAAAAGCCCTAAACACATTTCCATTCTGGAGAACATCCTCTCTATTTAAAAGCATCTCTCAGACAACTTCCATACACAATCTCTTTTCTGCAGTGGCAGCAATTGGTCTTCTCACGTTAGACAGTTTGGGGAAGAAATATATTTAAAAGAAAAAATTCTCTATCACTTTGCTAAAGACAGCAAAAGTTTTCCCTTTCACTGCACACTGAAAAATTCCTCAGTTAAAGGAGAAAGTATAGAGCATGAAGTCAAACCAAACACATTTTAAATGTTACTCTAAGATTTGACAAGGCTGATTTCATAGTACTGTTCTTCAAAAGATAATTCATTTCTCAACTGGGCAAACTACACAGCCCTAGTTTGGAAGCACCCATGAGTGGACATGGTTAATCTCAGCCCTTATTGCTTTTATTTAGTGTCTTTTATCTGTACCTTTGCTTTGGCTAGTTAAACTCTAAAGGTTTTATATTAGGGTTCCCCCCCCCCCCCTCATTTTTTCACTCCCACTAAAGTAAAAGATGACAGGTAATAATATAATGTGTGGTAGAAGGAGAAATGCTGACAGACATTGTGTTACTTTGCTTCAATTAAGCTCTAATTACTTCTTCTCTTCAATTAGAAAAATCACATGAACCAATTATGCCAGATAATGTGTGCTTATCCTATTCAAACTGCACAATGGGTAAGGTCTATTCACATTGATTATCTTCAATTTATGCTTTTAGCCTTTTTTTTCCTCTTCTGTCTGCATGGCCCATTACAGTTTTAAAGTGGAAGCTCTTAAGCAGTTCACAGTATTATGATATCATTCATAACAATTGTTATGTTTTGATGGAAGAATAATTTTGATGCCTTTGAATGAAGAGGGGGGGGAAAAAAAATCTCTTTGGATTGAATGTATTCCAATTTTGCTATTTTGGTTAACAATATTCCCATGGCTTTTTTAATAAATATGATACAATGTGGTCTCCTGTTAATGGACAGAGCTCAGTGAAACAGTTGGTTCTATGGGAACAAAGACAGATTTCAAAACCAAAGAGGCTATTGAACACCAGAACTGCTCACCCATTGTCAGCACAGAGGTATCAGTCCTAAAAGCCCTATCAGGCCTCTCATGAAGGACCTGAAGAATGGGAAGCAATCAGCAAAATGACAAAGTGTAAAACCTAGAAGTAGAGAAGCCATAACAATGCTCTTCATGCAAAATAGACACCGAGAAAATCTGATTCAAATCCTCACCAGTCTTAGTAGTGAAAGCATGTTATTAAGGGTGTTGCCCAAAAGTCCCTTAAAAACTTGTAGGCTTGGGGTATTGGCCATCCCTCAGTAAAGAAATCATAGGATGGTAAGGTTGGAAGGGACCTCAAGGATCATCTAGTCCCAACCCCCTGCCATAGGCAGGGACACCTCCCACTAGCACAGGTCACTCAAGGCCTCGTCCAACCTGGCCTTGAACACCTCCAGGGAGGGAGCAGCCACAACCTCCCTGGGCAACCTGTGCCAGTGCCTCACCACCCTCGCTGGAAAGAACTTCCTCCTGACATCTAGTTGCTTCCTAATGTCCAATCTAAACTTTTCCTGACACAGCTTTGAACCATTCCTATGGGTCCTGTCACTGGATCCCAGAGAGAAGATATTAGCACCTCCCTTCTCCAGTTTCCCTCCTTAGGAAACTGCAGAAAGCAATAAGGTCACCCCTCAGCCT
>WBNM01041542.1:0-31097 GCA_013399055.1 Ramphastos sulfuratus
TCACTGACAAAGATGTTAAGTAGAGTTGTTTTCCAGCTGTTGGTTTCTGGTTCTCTGGTCAGCCACACAGCTGGCTAGCAGAAAATAGTGTGGTGGGAAGGATGTCACACTAATGCAAACAAATAATCAATGGTGGGAATTAAAAATAGGGAAAGTTATTTGGAGGATTTTGTGGAGTAAAGTGCATGTCATTTTATGGTAGATTAGGTAAGATGTAGTAAACTAGCCAGTGCTTTATATTACTTCATAAGAGCTTCTTTGAACATTGTGAGGTTAGGCTGACTCATAATAAGGTGCTTAATTCCAAAATAGAAACATTCTCATAGGAGCTTAGTGAGTAATAGGCATTTAATGGTTGTTAAAAATATAGGAGTTTAGATTTACACTATTTCCAAAACTCAATTCTGGAATTTGGAGGTCAGTATTTCTGATTCATTTTAACAGTTGCACTATCTGAGTAAGGATTGCTGGCTTAATCTCAATTCAAAACCCAAAATGTGTGTTAATGTCGTTTAAGCTACTCTGGTTTATGTCACTCTTGTGTTTTTCTGTGTATAAACTAGAAGTTGATACACAAAGGAACATCTAAACAGTTGTAGAAATCTACCAAGATACAAGAATAAAGGTTTAAGTACTGCTCCATACTTATGGTACTTGAAGATTAGAAAGAGATAACTGAAGTGCTGGTGCAATTACTCTGTACTGTAGTTATTTTCTGTTGCACAGTTGTTGTGAAATGCTTGTTCTGTTACTGAAATGTAAGGTGCAAGACTGCCTATCATAGTCCTTTTCCCTGGGAGTAGCTGGGACTCTTACATGAGAATGTACAAATGGAGGACCTCAGGCAGAAGGTCTAATTTGGGGATATGCTATTGATATTAGGCTTTTGGTAAAGATCATCACACAGGACATTGAATTACAGAGTTAGCAACTGATTATCCTAGTTCTGAAAGAAATTGAGCCTTGACATTTTGTCTGTGTTAATTCAATATTGCACCCTTGAAAAAGACATTTGCTTAGCAGGTGTACCTCCCAGACAGATGAATTAAAACCCTTTGAGTTTATATGTTGGTCCTGGCTTGCAGGAAAGAGATGCATGTGTTGTATATTTGTTTTGTATATAGGATGTCTGTGGATGGAGCTGGTAAGAACTGCCAGTGAATACTGCGTAAGAATGAAAAATAGGAAATCCTGTTAAAATGGTGTTGAAGAAATCTCAGCTTAGTGGACTTCCCCTAATCACATTTCTAGTGCTTTGGCTGGAATAGCTCATTTTGGTATTGGACAAATAGAAAAGTGATCATGTGAGGTCTAGAACATACAGTACTTACCCTCACACTTTGCTGCTTTAAGCTTTGTTTGCCTGCAAATGAATTGATGAGAGCATGTTGCAGCACATCTAGTGTGGGAGCCAGGTTTTGTTTTGGTGCTGAGGGAGTGAGTAGCTCAGTGATTTGTTTGGAAACAATTTCTCATGATTTTCAAATATTTGGATTTGTCACTCTGCTGGTTGACAGCCCAATTGTCTTAGGGTGAAAGAATGCAGATACAGAAAAGGCTCAAAACTCACACTCTTGTTAATACATGCTGGGGTGGAATCTGGTAGATTTGTGACCTCTGTGTGGAAAGCAGCATTTTTATTATTTAAGTTCTAAAGAGCTGACTAGATGATTGTCATCTCAAGATCATAGAATGGTAAGGTTGGAATGGACCTCAAAGATTATCTAGTTCCAACCCCCTGCCATAGGCAGGGACACCTCCCACTAGTACAGATCACTCANTACTTAAGATCTTACTTAGATCTTAAGTATCAAGCAAAAGAGTTAGATTTAGCTTTCTGAACTAATTCATAATTGCTTAGGTGAAAAGCTCAAAAGAAAGACAGTAGGAGTAGCTGTGTAGCTGGACAGTGTGTGACAACCTGCCCTGGGAGCAAAACAAAATTATGTAGCATGAGGAAATGTTTCATAAGGGTCTGAATAAACTCATCCTAAAAGTTTTTCTCCATAGTATCAGCTGATAGAACAAGAGGAAATGGCCTGAAATTGTGCCAGGGGAGGTTTAGATTGGGTGTTAGGAAAAATTTCTTTACTGAAAGCATGGTCAGGCATTGGAATAGATCTTCCAGGGAGGTGATGGAGTCACCATCCCTGGAGGTGTTCAAGAAACATGTGGACACAGTGCTTTGGGACGTGGTTTAATGGCTGTGGTGGTGTTAGGTTGACAGTTGGGTTCAATGATCTTAGAGGTCTTTTCCAACCAAAACAGTTCAGTGATTCTGTGAATTGAAGTAGGAATTTTCTGTGGTGTGTTTCTGAATGTAATCACAGTTAAAAGCATAATGTAAACTTAGGTCCAAAATGTAGTATTAAAAACTAAGACCAAAAAAAAAAAGCCACCTTTTGGTTTTTGTGTGTTTTGTGTGAAGTTTATTTCAGTAGAGCAAATTCTTCCTTAATTTGTCACTTAATATTGTAGTCTTAGTCTGTCCATCAAAGCTAGAAACCAAAAGTGACCAAACTAGGTTAAGGAGCAGACTTTCCAACAGGTCTATATTGGAACTGCCTCTGACAGTGAGTGTATTTCTCGGAATTTGTTAGAGCTTTGCATTGAAGTTAATGATTCCAGGAAAACTCATGGTTGGAACACAAAAGGGTGAAAATGGACAGGTTTTACTGGTGCTAATTTCCAGGAAATAGTCTGATGGGTCTTGGCTTTGTTTAAAATATATCTAGCTAGGCTCTTCCTGGAAACCAGTGTTGTGTAGCACATCCTCTCCGAAGCATTATTAGGCATGACCAAGTGGTAGGATTAACAATTCTCAATTATCCTGGCATCAGTTTATGCATCCCCAGTTTAATGTCTGGTCATACAATGTAGCTAAATCTGCAAAATGCCTGTAGGATTTTATTGGCAGGATGAAAATTACTTTCATCTTTCCTTAGGTCTGATTTGCCTGTTGATTACCTTGTATATTTTGTATGTAGGAGCAGCTGTGCCAATGGAGCTGTTAACTCTCTTAACATACCTCTTCATACTCAGTAGCTTGCCCTAGAATATGCTGCTAGCATCTGGAGGTTTCACAGAATCCCAGAACATCAGAGGTTGGAAGGGTACCTGGAGAGATCATTGAGTCCAACCCCTCTGCCAAAGTGGGATCACCTAGGGTAGTCTGCACAGGAGTGCAACCAGTTGGGTTTGGGAAGCCTTCAGAGAAGGAGACTTGTTCAGAGGAATTCTGCTATAGCATTATTTCAGGGGCAGTTAACTGTTGCCTTAGTATCTGTATAGCTCTTCAGAGGCCTTCTAATTGTGTGAAGGCTACCTATACCTATTGCTTCATTTTTCTCTTGACTCACTAGCAGTGAGATGGAACTAGTTGTTCTGCTTCCTTTTAGAAGCCTGAAATCTGTTGCAGTTGTCTACCTGATTTCCATTCAAAGTCATTTTTATGTTATCAGGGAATGCCTTATGTGAATTGCAGATAAGCCCAGCTGGTGCTCGTGGCACCATTTGTTAGCTTAGGTGCAGTGCTGTGAAAACTTGGCTTTAAAAGCAGCATAATCACTGCATTTGCATATCCTTTCACCCCAGGCTAATGATTACAAAGCTGTCATTGTGACCTTCACTTCTAATATTAATTACAATATGATGAAATCTTAGGTTCTCAAAGCACATAGACTAAGGTGCTGCACCCAGAGGGAGAATTTTATTCTTCCCTCATTTTGCTCTTTCTTGAAATTGCTATGCCTTTCAGGCTTCTAGGAGATCACTGATAATTGGATTTCTTCATCAGGCATCACCTTACTAACAGGGCATATGTTCTAGGCTTAAATCAACAGGTTTTGAGCTGTTTAGGATTTCCTAGCCCCATGTTCAAATGAATTTAGACAAAAGAACATGCTGCTTCTGCTTCCTTCATTCATAAGAGCACAACCTTTGCAGTTCTTTCTGACTGTACTTACTCTGAAGGTTGCTCAAAGAATCATAGAATGGTAAGGTTGGAAGGGACCTCAAATATCATCTAGTTCCAACCCCCTGCCATAGGCAGGGACACCTCCCACTAGTACAGGTCACTCAAGGCCTCCTCCAACCTGGCCTTGAACACCTCCAAGGAGGGAGCAGCCACAACCTCCCTGTGCAAGCTGTGCCAGTGTNTTAGTGTATTTTTCGTCCTAATGAAGCTGTTCCATTGCAGACTGATGTTCTTAGTTTCCTGTAGCTAAAAAGAGTGTCAGACCTGAAACAGGATGAGAACTTGAAAAAAAAAAAATATATGCTCCAAAGGTCATTTAAAGGTGACAGTGATTGCTTCTAGTTGGATGCTGTTGCAGCACAGCACTGTAGCTGCATGTGCCAAAATTTTGAAATAGTATGGATTTTTGATAAATTTCAGCCTCCCTCCCCAAATATTTTTAGATTTGGGTTTTTTTTTAACCTTTGAAGTGAAAAAATAAAATGAACAATTTCTTTCCACAAGAAATGGTCTTTTTTTGCAATTATCTCTACTCTCCATCTCAAATACCACACTATAGAAAGATTTAGGGAGAAAACAAGCAGACTAAAAACCCCTAAACCAACCAGGCAAATCATCATTTCCTATATATCATCTCCAGAAGTGGGCATCCAAGCTCCAAAAGACAGTACCAGTTTATAAAGACATGCTGACTCCTACCATTTCTCTTTTTCATGTTCTCAAATGAGAACCTCTTGGTAGGGTTAGGATTACTGAGGAAACAGACAATCTAGTTAGAGTTTATCCCAAAATAACACTTCCTACCTGTTGTACTCCAAGGAGGATGGTTTTCTAGGGGAGGGGTTCATTGAATTCTTGTTGACTTTTAAAACAACCTTTTTTTTTCTTATCACAATCCATTGGATTTGGACCACTTCACAGTTCAATCACTTCAAACTCAATTTTTGCTGTTGGCTTGTAAGGTCATACTTATGTTTTATATCTTGGTAGGGGTCAACCTGTTGTGGGTGATTGTCTCACCAGTCGAGCTCGTTACTCTTCCTGCTGTGTCAGCCTGGATTTCAAAATAAAATGTGCTCTATCTGATCAGCAATCTGAGGTGAGATTGGACTCTAAGCCCAGGCATACCTGCATGAGTTGGTATAATGACTCATTTCCAACCTCTGGGAAAAAAAACAGTATTTTTTCAGTGCTGCCTAGTGACAGGACAAGAGGTAATGGACACAAACATTAGGAACATGAAGAAGAATTTCTTTATGTTGAGGGTGGTGGAGCACTGGAAGAGGCTGCCCCGAGAGGTGGTGGAGTCTCCATCTCTGGAGTCATTCAAAATCTGCCTGGATGCTGTCCTGTGCAACTTGCTCTGGGTGATCCTGTTTTAGCAGAAGAGTTGGATTAGATGATCTCCAGAGGTCCCTTCCAACCCATATCATTCTATGGTTCTGCGATTCTCTGCTTCTAGCCAAGAACCTTGGCTAAAATCTATTGTTTCCTAGGTCACTAGTGTGTTTGAATTACTACTGCAAAGCCAAATTCTCCAGCAAAGAGTCGAAAATGCTTTAAAAGATCTTAGTGGATGATAATTAGCCATAACAAGTTCTTCAAGTGTTGATCTCCTATCTGTTTGATCTCACTTCTCCCACTCCCCTGTGAATGATGTAGCAGTGGGTTTCAGATGCTTTTAGATGATTATTTCAATTTTGTGTCATGAATCAAGATCTTATTATATTGCTACAAGTACTCTCATGCACATCACTACTTAATAATACAGTACTCTCTGTGTGACTTCATATATGAAGAAAGTTCCCAAATGCATTTGTCAATACCTAGATGTTTTACTAGGTGAACAAGTGACCAGTTGGTTAGTGATTCAGCCTTGACACCCACTTTGTGCCTAGAACACTACAAGACACTGAAATCAAAGAAGGATAGAGCTGTGTAGCTACTTCAGGAAACTAATGATTTTCTAGGAGATTACAGTTTTATATTAGCTGAGCTGTTACTCCTGTTAAGCTCACTTGATCAAGAGCCTCCAGAGAAGAACTGGCACACAAAATAATGCAAAACTCTACTTAGAGGAACGTGAAAGAAGTAATTGCCCCACTGTACACCTTAGCTCATGGAAATCTTGTTCCTACTACCTGTTTTTGCTGAGAAAGAGCATACTTGTGACTCCCTGGAGCAGTGACCACTGGCTAAATTCAGCTTGTTTTTCCATCATCAAAATAATGACATTTACTATCTTTGTGCCTTTTGGACATGTCTGGAGAAGAGGAGGCTGAGAAAGGGAAACCTTATCGCTCTCTACAGCTACCTAAAAGAGAGGTTGGAGTAAGGAGGGGGCCAACCTTAGTGGCAAGCAACAGGACTAAAGGAAATGGTTACAAGCTGTGCCCAGGCAGATTTAGGCTGGATATTGGGAAATATTTCTTCACCAAAAGGGTTATCAAACATTGGAATGGTCTGCCCAGGGCAGTGGTGGAGTCACTATCCCTTGCGGGAGGAATTCACGGTCCACACTTTAGATGCAGTGAGAATGTTTATTGTAACAATCTGAGGGTTTATATATCTTTATCATGGTGGATAAAACACATAGACAGGGAAACAACAGACAGTTCTATAATAATAATTGACATAAACAGAAAGCCTTCTCCCACAATCTAAAAGATAGCTAAAACCATAAAAAGGGGCCAGGTGTTAGAGCAGACGTTAGGGGAATGAGGAGCATCAAAGCCCTTTCTGTTGCCTTGATTCATTGTTCACAGGCTCCTCTTTGCCTCCTTATCAATGTTTCCTCTCAATGCTGTCTAGATAGAAACTTTGTCTATATCAATTCCCACAATCCCTGGGGGTGTCCAAGCAGCATGTGGACCTGGCAGCTAGGGACATTGTTCACTGTTGACCTTTCAGTACTTGATCAAGGGTTGAGCTGGATGATATTCAAGGTTGCTTCCAACCAGATACATTCTGTCATTCTTTTGATTATGCACAGGCAGATCAGAAGGCAGCTTAGATGCAACTGTCTGCTTGGAAGTGTTCACTTTCCAGCTGTTTTTCCTGTACAACTGCTGGCAGAAGGTTGAAAAGGGGTGGACCTAGAGGTTCTTTTACTCCAAACCGAAAGAACAAAGTCGTTAAGTCATTAATATAGGAAAGTAAAGAAAAAAGTACTCTTCCTGCAGTCAAGCATTGTTAGTAAAAGCTTGTTAGTGCCCATTTGAGTTGTTATTAAAAAAGCTGGCATAAATGCTCCCAGTTTGAGTTTGATGGTGCAAATGTCAGGCGTCATATTTTGGTCAGATAATCTGCCTCGCTTATTGTATCACCAGAAATTAAAATATCCCTCAACACGTTTGCATTTCCCTTGTGAAAAACAGGAAGGAATGCTATGCTGGCTCCTGCCTTTGTCATAAATTCTACTTTTTCCTTTTGCAGATTAAGAAGGCTTTTTTTCTTTTTCTTTTTTTCAACAGCAGCAAATGAATTACACATTCTTATCACTACTGAGCATCAAACTTTCTTTTAATTGAATAGTAATAAAGAAATCTCATTATTTTGGAGCATTTTAAGTAGGCTAGGGGGAAAAAAAAAAAAAAGTGTTCTTTTATGCTCAAATGTCCTGGCTGTCACAGTTAGGGTGACATTCTTGTGTGTTATCCATTCAAGACAGTCACCTACTTTTCCTGAATAGTGTTGGAAGGGAAGCTAGAATTCAGGAAACGCTCATGCAAAGAAATCCTGTGGGATGTTAAGTGCTGATAAGCTGTGCAGGAGAGAGGTACCATGATGTAGCTTATTTGCTACATTCAGAACAATTCAGAACAAAAAACAGTAACTCTATGATAATGCAAATGCTGCTTTATTAAATGAATTTCTGAATAAAATATGGCAGAGTTACCTGAGTTTTCAAGCTCTTGGTGGATTCAGTAGAGCAATGCATACTGTTTGGTGCCGAAAAGCAGCTGCGTGTTCCCTTGCTCTGCTTAACTCTGAAGGCTGAATACAAATCTCTTGTAAAGATGATATGGCCATGCATTTCAAAAGGCAGTTAATGTTTTGAGAGGGATGCCCACCTCAAATACCCTGCAAGAGCTGGAAGGAGAGCCAAGGTATTTCAAGTCCCATTTGAGTTCTGAGAATGAGACCTCATCATGTCATTAGTAGCTCCCAATTCAGTTGCTCTGTTGCCTTCACCACTCTTTCTCCTATACGTAAAAATTCATTGAGACTGTGCTGGTTTGAAGCTAATTGGAATATTTTTCTGAAAAGAATTGGATTATAGGCTGAGAAAAGCAAACAATGGTGATGTGTACTTCACTCATAGGCTTGCTGAGATGTGTAAGAACAAGGACACAAACATAGATAACACATGAAGAGTCTCAGTCTCTCTAGCTGCGGGTATGTCTTCGGCTTTCTGCCTCTCTGCTGAGTAACCTAACTAACCACTCTGCTTCTAACCCCCCTGGCTGATCCTCCAAACTCACCTTGCACATAAGGCAGACCCTGGAGTAAGGTAGAGGGGTGGAAAGAAGGTGGAAGGGTGGTTGGGAGCCCCTCCTGGGGACTCTGATTTCTGGGAGGGGGATTGTGTTTCTGTATTACCTTTAACTTGTCTATTTCTGTAACTATTCCTGTCTATTATGTATATATCTACTTGTACATTGTGCTAAGCTATAAATAGAGCTTCAGTCCTTAACTTCCAGCCGGCTGAGTTTAGTCTGGGTGATTTTACAAAGAGTTGGGGGGTAGGGAACTCTCAGACCATCACAGAGGCTTTCAAACTTGAAGCATAGCCTAATGATATGATTATTGTTGTGGTTGGTAGCTTTTAGTTTCTATGAACTGCTACTTAAGTTATGCAAACCAGCACCTAGTTTTCAGGAAATCTTGGGGACATGATAGATTTACAGGTTGAGAAAGTTTAGAAATCATATCTAGCAGATGGAGCGGGTCCAGAGGAGGCCACAAAAATCATCAGGAGGTTCATCACACCTCTGCTGTGAAGACAGGTTGAGGGAGCTGAGGCTGTTCAGTCTGGAGAAGAGGCTCCCAGGAGACCTAATAGCAGCCTTCCAGTACCCAAAGAGGGCCTACAAGAAGGCTGTAGAGAGACTGTTTACAAAGGCCTGCAGTGACAGGACAAGGGGCAATGGCTTCAAAATACAAAACAGCAGACTTAGACTGGATATGGCAGGGGGTTGGAACTAGATGATCCTTGACGTCTCCTTCCAACCTTACCATTCTATGATTCTATATTAGGAACAGGTTCTTTACTGTGAGGGTCATGGAACACTGGAACAGGTTGCCCAGGGAGGTGGTTGGAGCCCCATCCCTGGAGATATTCAAGGTGAGGCTTGACAGACCTCTGGGCAACCTGATGTAGTTAGGATACCCTGCTGACTGCAAGGGAGGTTGGACCAGTTGACCTTTGGAGGTCCCTTCCAGCCCAGACTATTCTATGATTCTATGATTTTGTGCTAGCAGATGAATCTCTGGAGTTTTGCTCCTGTCTCACCTTCAGTGGGTTTCCAGGATTAAAAACACTTAAGGTAGAATTGATGTCAGAGCTTGTGACGAAAAACTCTTTAACGTTTTTCTTGAGTTCTCCTTTTATCATTTCTAATCATATCCGAAATAACTTATTCCTCTTATTTTTGGCTTACCATAATACACATTTTCCTTTGAGTGCTCTCAATGTGTTTCAGGACTTTGTCCCATTGTACCAGGACTTTGAAAATTTCTACAACAGAAACCTCTACATGCGGATTCGGGACAGCTGGAACCGTCCGATCTGCAGCGTGCCAGGGGCCAAAGTGGACATGATGGAGAGAGTTTCCCATGACTATAACTGGACATTCACGTGAGTCAAAATTGAAGAAAAGGCTTCAAGCAGCTGTCTTGGAGCACAGGGAGCAAATTGCATGCTGTGAGGTTAAAGGAGCAGGGAATTGTCTGTGTTTTGAGCTTTCCAGTGGTTTTAATCGATGAATTTGCTTTCTCGAGACAAATCTGACATCGCAACAAGGTGATCCTATGTCTAGAATATTTTGGCTACTTACAGAGGCTCCTGACTGAGTTAAGATTTCATGGTCATATACCTGAAATAAAATTAATACTTTGGGTGTGGTAACCAGAACCTGGAGAAGATGCTTTGGATTGCACTGCTTATTGCACCTTTGTGTTGATTTAAAACCAGTCCTGACAGTTGCAGTAAACATCTGAAACCAAATTTAAAACAACTGTTTTGAGTCAGTCTGTAGAAACAAAATCAGAAATGCAAGAACAAGGATTTTAACATATTTGAGACAACAGTGTTGTGAAGAGGTTTGCAGCACAGTACTTGATGAAACTAGTCATGTCTCTCCTTGGCTTTCAAGGGCAAAAGAATTAAAACTTGTTTTCTGCTCAACTTCTTCCTTCAACTTCTTCCTTAATTTCCTTGTCATGTATTGTTAGCACAGCAGTGGCAGATGTGTTTCCTTTATATGGTTAGAGGATATCCTGCTTGAGGGGCTGCCAGATTAATTGATCTAGAGATCTTAGTTTGTAATTGAAAAGAAAGTCGTGTATTTTTGGGTTGGGGAGAGGGACATACCAGAGAAACAACAAATGATTTGGGAAGCCTCAAGTGTTTTTAGATATGGTTTTAATCTTTTTTTGCAAACTACTCTGGAATCTATTTGAGATGATAGCATAGGGATAGCATTTTTGTCACTGACCATTTTAGTTTCATAGTGAGGGGCACTACTAAAATAGTTTAATGTTTGGTTCTATTGATTTTTTTAACATTTCAATGTTAAATTCTAGGAAACTGAAATAAAAGTCTTAGAATGTAGTTAATTTATTTTCTTCAATTGTGGGTCTCCTAACTTGTGGTGATTTTAAAACAGGTACACAGGAAGAGTGATAAAGGACATTATTAATATGGGTTCTTACAACTACCTTGGATTTGCACAGAAGTCTGGGACTTGCCAAGAAGCAGCAGCTAAAGTTCTGTCTCAGTATGGAGCTGGGGTGTGCAGCACTAGGCAGGAGATGGGTAAGTTGGAGCAAGGTAGGGTGCTCCCTGAGTGTATATTTTGAAGTTGGTAATCTCAATGCAGGTCTTTGAAACATTATGTGTTCCAGCTTTTGAACCTTAGGCTGATCAATAAAGAAATTTTTATTTTAGTGAAATAAAAATTACTTGCTGGGTTTAGTTTATGTGCTGTGGTAGTTGGTTCACTTACCTTATCTTTTTTTTTTTTTTTTTTTTCCTTCAGCATTGCTGTATACAATTTAAATAGCAGTCTGGTTGGGTGGGAATCCTTCTTGTAGACTATGGCAATAGTAGAAGCTTCTCCTCACTCTGAATTATTCATTTGTCTTATATGCAGGAAACTTGGACAAACATGAGGAGCTGGAAAAGCTAGTTGCCAGGTTCCTAGGTGTGGAATCTGCAATGGCATATGGAATGGGGTTTGCAACCAACTCTATGAACATTCCTGCTTTAGTTGGCAAGGTACGGCTTAAGTACTGGAAAAAGCTCATCTAACAAAGACTCTGCTGGTTGGGCTTCCTAAAATCTGCATGTTTGGTTTTGTTTTACTTCAGTGGTAGTCACTGCAGATGTTCTCTGTGGAAGCTACAGATCACAATATGCATATCTAACTTTTGCAGAAATCTTTTTGGGAAAGAGCATCCATGGGACCAGCACCAGTCCAGATAGTGCCCTTTTTCTGGGAGAGAGCCTCACATGTTGAGGCTTGTTTCCTCAGGCTACTACTTAGTGTATGAAATGATTGCTAATTAACAGGTTGATTGGCTGAAGGAATTCTGATGCTCTTGAGATACTGTGAAATGGTTGTGTCAGTGAGACACACAGATAAGCTGAATTGCATATTGGTACATAGACTATTATGAGTGACAGCTGAAAAATCCTTCTTTTGAAGGAGCAAAATCCTGCTGAGAGAAACGAGGTTAAATGTAGTCTAGCAATGTCTACTGTGTGCCCCATAAAACAGTATACAATGCATCCTGTGTGTCCTGCATCTCAAACTATGTTTAATTTTTGGAAAGTGAAATAGAATAGAGCTATTCATTTGCATCTTCTGATCCAAGTACCTGGACTTCTTCCTCCTTTTGAAAACAATTCACTGTTGCCTAATGCTGCTACCCTATTGGAATTATTTTGTCCCTCTGTAGTGTGTTTTCCTTTTATTCATTTATTTTTCCACTTCCTGAGATAATTTTGTAGATTCTTCACTTGTGATATCTACAGATTACAAAATTGGTGCCTTTTTTCTTCTTGGTAACTTTTCTTCCTGGTGAATCTTTTCCTGACTAGCTGTAGTGTCTTCCCGCATGATATTTTGTTTGTAACAATGAAGCAACACTGTCTGCATTATGCCTCTTTTCTTTTGCTTGTTAAAGTTTACAGATACCAGATGCTTTCTGTAATTGAAGAAATTTCTTAATACAATGCCAGAGAGAAAGTCAGTGATTCAGATTTAGTCTTTCTGGAGCCAAATACCTCCACAGTGCTATGATTTTGAACAATGTATGTTACTCCTGATTGTTTTTTTACTTGCATTTTTCTCCTCTTTGTCTTCCCCCATTACTTTCTCTTCAACAGAAGTAGTATTCTGGATCTTTTGGATCCAGAACACACAGTTGGAGATTATTGCTTTTATGCACATACACACACACACACACACACATATATATACACACACACACATACATATATACACACAAACACGTCAGACCTCATCTGGAGTCTCATGTGCAGTTCTGGAGCACAGGAAGGACATGGAACTGTTGGAGCAGGTCCAGAGGAGGCCACAAAGATGCTCAGAGGGCTTCAGCAGCTCTGCTCTGAGGACAGGCTGAGAGAGTTGGGGCTCTGCAGCCTGGAGAAGAGAAGGCTTCCAGACGACCTTAGAGTAGCCTTCCAGTATCTGAAGGGGGCCTACAGGAAGGCTGGGGAGGGACTATTTACAAGGTCTTGCAATGACAGGACAAGGGACAATGGGTTTGAACTGGCAGAGGGGAGATTGAAACTGGATGTTAGGAGGAAGTTCCTTGCAGTGAGGGTGGTGAGACACTGGCACAGGTTGGCCAGGGAGGTTGTGGCTGCTCCCTCCCTGGAGGTGTTCAAGGCCAGGTTGGAGGAGGCCTTGAGTGACCTGTACTAGTGGGAGGTGTCCCTGCCTATGGCAGGGGGTTGGAACTAGATGATTTTTGAGGTCACTTCCAACCTTACCATTCTAAGATTCTATGAAATAAGTATTTATATATATATATACTTGTTTAGTTATTAAATCATCTTTAAGCATTTCAGAGCTGAAAAGTGTTACATGCTTGGCTGTGAAACATAGCATTTTCAGTATCTTCTTCTTTCCCCTTCCAATTCAGGGCTGTCTGATTTTGAGTGATGAACTGAATCATGCATCACTAGTGCTTGGAGCAAGACTGTCAGGAGCAACTATTCGAATCTTTAAGCACAACAGTAAGTATCAGATGATGGATTCTGCTGTAGAGGTGCTGTAGATCAGATACAATCTTTTCTGGCTTCTGTTACTTGGAAATCCAATTTTGTGCTGGTGACCTAAAAGGTCAGAAGCTTGCTGTTGCTGAAAATTTGATTGGCCTAAATTTGGTACATTTTGGTACATTCAAGTCTCATAACATTTTTATCCTGGAGTTGTTCTGGCTTACATCTGCATTTGAAGAGAAACATACTGCCCTTTGGTAAATCTAGGGGCACTGATGTTTTGCTGTGGCCTGTTGTTACTTGGCTAACTCAGCATAGTTAGACTATTCCAGCAGTCTGTGTCACATAGTAATGTGATCTTGTAGTGGTCTGGGACCATTTGGCTAATAAGAAAACTTGATTTTAGGATCAGATGCCTTGATCCTACAGTAACAGAAGCTTGAGAATGCAGATGTTCTAGCTGAACTAGACAGCCATGCTTTGGTATAATGTACAAAAAGAAATTTTGCAATGTCAGGCATAGGTTAATTTCACTGACTACTTGGCTCTAGGTTAATTTCCACTGACTACTGGGCTCTAGGTTAATTTCACTGACTACTGGGCTCTAGGTTAATTTTCACTGACTACTGGGCTCTAGGTTAATTTTCACTGACTACTGGGCTCTAGGTTAATTTTCACTGACTACTGGGCTCTAGGTTAATTTCACTGACTACTGGGCTCTAGGTTAATTTCACTGACTACTGGGCTCTAGGTTAATTTCACTGACTACTTGGCTCTAGGTTAATTTCACTGACTACTTGGCTCTAGGTTAATTTCACTGACTACTTGGCTCTAGGTTAATTTTCACTGACTACTTGCTTTGACTGTTTGTTTCCAAATTAAACAGAATTTTCATGTTGCTAATTTCAGTTGCTTCCAAAGGAGATAGAGTAACTTTCAGATTAAAAAAAACAAAAAACATTTAGGGTTTTCTTCTTTTATTCTCAGTGAAAGAGGTGCCTGCTTGTCCTTGATTACTAAAGCTATTACCTTCATTCTTCAGCCACTCCTGATGCTTTTCATAGGGTCAGTCTCTGAGATCATGACTCTTGCTCTTTGAAGTGTGTGGTGATGAGGAAAAAAAGCTTGAGTGGCAGCAATTATTTTCTTTTCTTTGTCCTCCTTGATAGTGGATCCTCTGCTGTGCTTATTGTTTCTTTTGTTACTGTTTCTTTCTCTATCATTCGAATAATTTTCTTTACAGAAGTGTAGAGCTTACCATAATTTTCAGTGATTACTTATTTAGTTTCCTCTAATACTTCATAAATCACAAAAGCTTTGTATTCAGCTTCTGCATTTGTACAGGCACATTTCTAAACATTGCATCCAGTTCCAGAATTTCAGAGAACACTGGTGACAAACCTAATTCTGACTATGAGGAGAAGGACTTAGGAAATCTCTTGTGATGAGGAAAATTAGATGATCTGTTTGAATGTGATAGAAGCCTTGATGAGATTGGGGGATATTCTGGAAGCTTTCTAGATGGTGGGGATCTGTGAAGGTGAATGAAGTGGTAAATTATAATTGAAAGCCAAAATGCAGTCAGTTCTCTCAGCCTGGCAAGATGGTGTTCAATTGATAATTAAGCATGGGTTCTCAGTCTTGCTTTTGTAATACTTCATTCTGCCTTAGTTAACTTCATTTTCTGGAGATGTTAATGGCTTCATTCATATTCTGCTTTTTTAGGAATTAGAGAAGAAAATGTAAAATCCTCCTTCAGTGGTTTCACTTTTTTTCCTGCCTTAGTCTGCACTCTGTAGCCTTCATTGAAGTCAGACCTAGATCTCAGTCTTTCCCTCTTTCTTGAGAAATTGGAACAGAAGTTTCTATTCCACCATTCTCTCGAACTGCACTAAACTTGTCCTTTCTTCCTTGGGAAATTTGGTGGAGGCAGGGACTTCACTGCTGCCTTGACTTTGTCTTTTTTTTGAGTGTTAGCTGTCTTTCAGCAGTCTAACTGACCTATTTTTCTGCATGATTTCTAGTCTGGTTCTACTTCAAGAGCTCCTCTGTCTGGTACAGCTGATCTAGTCTACCAATCTTCTTTTTGTGATAGTTTGTGTTCTTTTTAATGCCTTAGTGTTTATATCTGTGTCTTGCTTGGCACTTCAGCTTTTATGGTTTGGTTACTCCCATCTCCACTCCTTTCTTAAGGTGTTTTTTCAGGACTGGCTTCATGTGTATTTATTTGCTCACATTAGTCAGGTTGTCCTTAGAATCATGCCAAGTGTTCATATCCAGAGCTGGTAAGGTTTCAGAACACACTGCTGTTACCAACATCATCTATCTAATTTCTGAAATGCTGAGCACTGTCCTCTTTCCTGCACTGGTGATTCTTCGTTCTTCCTTTTCTGTTTTTGGTTTAGGACCTTCCTGTTCCTCACTTCCAGTCTCTTCAGCTTTAAACCAAGTAGTTATCTTGTTCTGCTCTTTGGTCTGTGTTCTACTTATTTGTAGTTGATTGTCCCTTGTTCTTTTTTGAGTTACTTTTTTCCACAAGGACATACTACCTAAATTGGTTTTGCTTTTCCTCACAATGAGATACCTTTCTTTTTTTTCTTCTTCTTTTTTTTTTTTTTTTTCCCTTTCCTTATTTGCTGTTTGTCCCTGATGCTCTAACTTGTGCTTTTAGCTTAGGATAACGAAATTCTTCCTCAGAGTTCATACAGTCACCTGTTTTTTCAATCTCATCCTTGGGCCTGCAGCTAGACGAAGCCCATGCTTATTGACTTACATATGGTCTGTCCTCCACACTGGAGCAATTTGTGCATTTCTGGAATATTGCTGTCATTAGTCATGTCAAAGCTCAAGCTAGTGGCTGTTTTGGTACTGTTTAACAGTAATTTCTGGTGCAGATATGCAAAGCCTGGAGAAGCTGCTCAAAGATGCTATTGTGCATGGGCAACCTCGTACACAGAGGCCCTGGAAAAAAATTCTTATCTTGGTGGAAGGAATATACAGGTACAAACTATTCTTTATATTCCTAAGACCCTCCACATGAGATCTAGCTGCTTAGCATTTGGGTTCCTTTGCCAAATCAAACAATGAATACTGTCACTTCATAGTTACTTCATTAATCTCATCTGTGAATTTAATTGAGCTATGTTTGTCTCACATCCTGGACTTTCTGTTGCTGGTACTGCAGCTGCACCTACTGTTACCACAATGTTTCCCATATCCTAATTAGATCATAGAAATTACTTAGTCTAGACTGATTATTTACATCAGAGATGAGATCTTAAATTGCTTGTCCATTCCATTCTTGCTGTGTTCATAGATGATGTTAGTGTGAATGGAACTGTGCAAACTGAATGTTTTGGCTGAGAGCGAGTAGGAGCATCTAGCAGACTTAGTTGTGTTATACATTTAAATCACAGTTACTTTCAGCACAAAATAGGGTATTTAGGAATCCTACTAACCTAAAAGCAACAGGTAAGTAGATGCCATATCAGAATACTGACATTAGAGTAAAATAAAAGTGAGATGATTAATGTATAGAACTGTCAGTGGACACATTCCTTCCTTTGCCGTAACTTACTATTGCTGCTGCTATTTAGTCTCTGTGTCAGCATCCCAGAGACATTGAACAAGTAGAAAGAAGACACCTAGGCTCCAGGTGCAAGGAGTTGTTACATAGTTCTGTAGAACACCACGTTTCTAGCAAATTCTGTATTCATAATTACTGAAAGAGTGGAAAAAAAGAAATCTTAGTAACCTTAGACTCTGCGAGGCAGCCCCAACAGTTAAATCAACTGACACTGAATTTCTGTTTCTTAACAGTATGGAAGGATCCATAGTCCGTTTGCCTGAAGTGATTGCTCTTAAGAAGAAGTACAAATCTTATCTGTACCTTGATGAGGCTCATAGTATAGGTGCCCTGGGTCCTAGTGGCCGAGGCGTAGTGGATTATTTTGGACTCAATCCTGAAGATGTGGATGTTATGATGGGAACATTCACCAAAAGCTTTGGAGCTGCTGGAGGATACATTGGGGGCAAGAAGGTAAAAATCATAGAATCATAGAATGGTAAGGTTGGAAGGGACCTCAAGGACCATCTAGTTCCAACCCTCTGCCATAGGCAGGGACACCTCCCACTAGCACAGGTTACTCAAGGCCTCCTCCAACCTGGCCTTGAACACCTCCAGGGAGGAAGCATTCACAACCTCCCTGGACAACCTATGGCAGTGTCTCACCACCCTCACTGTAAAGAACTTCCTCCTAACATCCAGTCTAAATCTTCCCTCTGCCAGTTCAAACCCATTGCCCCTCATCCTGTCATTGCCAGACCTTATAAATAGTCCCTCCCCAGCCTTCCTGTAGGCCCCCTTCAGATATTGGAAGACTTAAAAGCTAGGAATCTCATGGCTGCAGGCTGGTGGTGGAAGTCCTTCAGTGAACATTTTATAGTCAGTCTATTTCTCAAGTTTTCTGATTATCCATTTGTTTCATCATCTTACATACTGTCTAGTACAGTGAAATTCTTCAGTGTAGAAGAGGCTAGCCTAGTAGAACACCTCATATCTGTATAGTTTTCACATGGTCAGCAATGATCCCAGTTTCAGAATGTTACAGTGCATTTTACAAACTGCCAAGAGCCAGGAAGTAGGGATTTCCTAATGTTATTTTTACTAAGACTTGCAGGAGAAATGCTAAATGCTGGAGTTTTTCATCCTGTTTGGAAGAAAACACCATCTTAGGTTAGTCCAGTAGAACTGATTCCCTCTGCACTTGAACAGATTACTTCCTCTTAAAAGACACTTTCTTCACCTGTTGTTGTTGGTGGTGGGTTTTTGGGTTGTTTGTTTTTTTTTTTTTTTTTGCCTACTGACTTTTCTAGAAAGAGTACTGCTAGAAAGTGTTACCCTTGCCAGACTCCTCCTCTATGAAGGGATGATATACACAACTGCATGTGTCTCCTTTCTCATACCCTCAGATGTATTTTACAGATCAGGCTTCTAAGCTTTGAGAGCAATAATCTAGCATTTTGTTACCATGACAGTAATTTCTTTTTTCACATAGTAACAATTACTCCAGTCCATCCAAATGGAGATGGGATTTACATCTGCTTCTCTTTGGGAGTTTCCTGGAGTTGGGTTACAATTACTGTGACATCCTCCCCAGAAGAAAACACCCCATTAATCTTTTTCCAGAGGTAGTGAGCCAGCAGGATTAACTCTCTTGGCATAACGTGAAGCAGCTAAGAGTCCACAACTGTGTGTTAGCTGCTGTTTGAGGGATTGCTTCAGAGCTAAGAGGCCTTAAATCTTGTTACCTGGCTTAATTCAAAGTCTCCTTACAACTTCCTTTCATTTAACTCTGACTCCAGGCAGACAGCAACATAAAATTGAACACTCCCACATATTTCTATACTGTGTTCACAACTTCTGCAATCTACAGGGCCATCATTATTAATTTTATGATAGTAGAAGACAGATGCTGTCCAAGTATTCATACTGCTCTTAATAGTGTTTTGCTGGAGTGTTCTGGGTATTCCAGAGTGTTTTTGTTGCAGTTAACAACAAGCAGCCTATATCTACGTTGTGTTGGTCCTTTGTTCCTGTATGACCTTATTTTGTCCTCTAACTAATGCAGCAGGTGTGTTTAACTGGGAAATGCAGGAAGGAGCAGGCTGAGGTTCTTGCACTCTCAAATTATACCTGCTGCTTTGTTTATTTTGTGCTCATAAATTGGAGAAAATACTTTGTGACCTGTTCCTCTGTTTGGGAATTTGTGGTTAATCATTTACATTGAACATGACACATAAGCACCTATGAATACTAGTCCCCACTATTACATTTGTTTTATACTCCCACTAGTTAAAATAACTTTGGAAACACAGCCTGCACATAGCTTGAGTAATCCAAACACAACACCTTGCTGCAATCCAGTGCTTGGGTAGTCTGTCAAAGGCATTTGTCTGTGATCAGCACATATTCTTGCCCCCAACATAATGATGAGTTGTCATGTCCTTGCTGTTCCCTCTTCAGCTGTTAGTTACATATAGCACAGAAACAGTCCTTGAGATACCTGTTGTTTTCCAGGACATTCTGAAAGAAGTTTCTTGTGGTGATCTGTTTTATTAAGACATGACAATAAAGCATATCTCTTGTGCTGGGAAGGCAATGTCTGATGGCTCTTGTGTTTTGCTAGGAACTGATTGATTACCTCAGGACATACTCACACAGTGCTGTGTATGCAACATCACTGTCACCTCCTGTTGTGGAGCAAATCATCACCTCAATGAAGTGCATTATGGGTGAAGATGGTACAACTGTTGGTGAGTCTTTCTAACAGTAAGCATGTGGAAGGGGGAAGCTAAACAGAGCCTGTGTGAAGTTTTTAACAGATGACTCAGTGGGCACATTTGGAATTGTCTGTTAGTACATGCTGGAATTCTTGGAGCAATAAATAAATTTCCTATCCTACTTGTCCTATCAGCCTATTAGCAGGATAAAGAATTTTCAGTTGGAGGTAGGTCATTTTAGCTTTGTCTAAGACACAGTACTGCCTTGTATTGATTTTTTGTTGTCTCCAGCTGTTGTAGCTACCTTCTTTCTCTTTCCCATTGTCTGCCTGTTGTTGTTTGCCCCACTTTTAAATTGCTTTCAGACTTCTGCTGTGTATCCTTTACAGTCCTGTGGGCTGGTTACTGCAGAGGCAATGCTGTTAATTTTCATCTCTAATACAATTTGATATTTGCACCTCAGCTAAAGTAAGTATAGGAATATTTCTGAAACTCCATTTTACTTGGGGAGCTAGAGGCAATTTTCAAGATCAGTAGACTCAGTGCATCAGGAGAAGAAATTCAGCATGCTTATCATCTTTGTGTGCCTGAAAGTAAGAACAGGGGAATCCTTACTAGCGTTGATACATTCAAAGTAAAAGCCACAAATTCTTTTGTCTCATTTGCCTAGTAGGTAGTGGGCCCAAGCCAACCTCATGAAATTCAGCAAGGCCAAGTGTAAGGTCCTGCACCTGGGTAGGCACAATCCCAAGCACAACTCCAGGCTGGGTGGTGAATGGCTGAGAGCAGCCCTGAGGAAAAGGACCTGGGGGTCTGGGGTGATGAAAAGCTCAACATGAGCCTGCAGTGNGGAGGAGGCCTTGAGTGACCTGTACTAGTGGGAGGTGTCCCTGCCCATGGCAGGAGGTTGGAAGTAGATGATCCTTGAGGTCCCTTCCAAACGTGCTATTCTATGATTCCTTCACTTACAGCAAGAAGCAAATAGCTTGCAGCTATTTATGCTATAAATGCATAAGCTTCCTTGAAACTGAACTTGTACAGCACTTGGCATGTAAGTGTCATTTCCCTCTTCACAGATCATTAAAATGTTGTGAACAGCTCACATAGCATGGCAGTGAAGATCTGGCAGTGGTGTTCAGAGGCTCTTAGAATTCAGAACTGCAGAATATATTCACTTGTGGGAGTTTCAGGCATCTGGCCACGAGGTGGTGGTGGTGTATACTGCAGAACTGTATTTGCCTTTGAACATGGTCATCTGGCCGAGTAACCTGACCCAGGAGTCCTGCAGTGAAAAAGCTTGCTGGAGAAATGATTCTGGAATTTTCCCATTATAACAGATTTCATTCAGTTTGCTTAGAGTTAAGTGCCACCAACTGGTGTTGCTCAATAGAGAAGTCATCACTGAGGCAAGCAGAGCCAGGCAAGCAGCCTGTATCTGAACTCTTTTAGAGTGGTTCATGTGAGATCTGTGTAGCAGCCTACAGTTGTCCCCAGTGCTGCTCTCGAGGACAGATACTAACCAAGCCTCGAACTACATGAAGAGTGTAGTTGTGCAAAAGGGCTGGGCCTTACCATCATCTTAAAAGTAACTGTAGAACTCTTTCAAGCTGATGAACAGTGTGTGGTCTGCTCAGGCATTGCTTGGTTTGGATTTCTTCCAGTATCTGTTTTGCTTAATGAAGTGGAAAGCAAGGAATGTGTAACTGATTTCTGTTTGCAGTATTCAAAGTAAGGCATTTTTGATCCTTCCTGAGGCTACAGTGTGATACTTGTTCAAGCCAGGAGAATGGAAGCAACTTCCGCTCCAGACTGTTCTCTTGCCATGATGCCAGCAAGATCCATTCAGAGCTGAAAGGTGAACCAGATTTAGAACCAATTTGGCAAAAAATAGAAGGGCTTTGATGCTGTCTTGTTCCTTAAAATACACATCTTTTTCACTTGGTTCTAAGGGAGAGGATTCTGCCCCTTTGCTCTGCTCTCCTCAGACCCCACCTGGAGTCCTGTGTGCAGTTCTGGAGCCCCCAGCACAGGAAGGACATGGAACTGTTGGAGCGGGTCCAGAGGAGGCCACAAAGATGCTCAGAGGGCTGCAGCAGCTCTGCTATGAGGACAGACTGAGAGAGTTGGGGCTCTGCAGCCTGGAGAAGAGAAGGCTTCCAGGAGACCTTAAGTAGTCTTCCAGTATCTGAAGGGGGCCTACAGNTACCAGAATTCCTAGCCCCTCTTTATATTGTTAAAAAAAAAGATTTTCATAGAATCATAGAATAGTCAGGTTGGAAGGGACCTCAAGGATCATCTAGTTCCAACCCCCTGCCATAGGCAGGGACACCTCCCATGTTAGAAAGCTGTGCTGTTTCAAAGAGTCTGTATGTCTGATTCCTGTAGGAAATGCAAGTGCTGGATTATAATAATTGGATAGCCCAAGTCCTGTCTGCTCATACTCAGAATCTCTCAGCTGCAGGTCTCATGAAATTGTTACTGGCTTTCTAAGCATCCTTGCTTTCTAAGTCAGCCCTCAGCTTAGGGTGATCACCTCATAGGATGATCCCTGCATGAAAGTTCTTCGCTGTCATTTTCTGCACAGTGCTGTTCCCAGTCATGGAGTTTTAAAATTTGCCTTAAGGCTTTAGAGATAATACTCCCTGGTAGGCATTTTATGTGGATGAAGTTGGCAGAAGTTCAGTTGAGTAAATTGTCATGCTATCACTAAGCAGCTGCTCAAAATTTTTTCTTTGTTTAATGGTTTTGGTTGAAAAACCTCTCTGGAATTTTGGGCGGGGCTCTGGATGACCACTGCCTGCAGTTGCTTAGGCTATGAGTAGATGTGGAGTAGAGTGGTGCTGGTAAGAGTTGTTAACTTTAGAAGACAAGTAGAGAATAGTGTTAAACTGGGTCACTGGTAAGTAATTCTGAATTGACTGTGTATTACCAAAAATTTGCTGCTTTTTAAATTAGTAGAGCTGAATGAAGGGAGGAAAGGAAACTCAGAGCAATGGTTTTAAAAGGGCACAAGAGTTGGAATCAGAATATTTTTTTGGTCCACAGCTAAGTCTTTTAATGGTTTCAAGAATGCTTTCTTGAAAAGGGCCTTTGTGGCTTCTTCGTCTGCCTGCTTCTGTTCATCACACACTATTTTTAAGAGCTGCTGTCCTGCATGGCATCAAACTTGTGTGGAAATTTTGATGTCAGATTTGGGGATGGCCTGAGAGCTGAGGAAGAAATAGGAGGCAATTAATTTTTGAGGACAAAGGTGGGGTTTGTGTATTATTTTGCAGGAGTAAGTCAATTCTCTCCTCTTCAGGTTATTTCTAAATCTAATGAAACGTCTGGAGGCTCTAAACTTACAGTATAAAGCATTGTAGTTACAAAAACTTCACATAACCAAAAAAAGTAAATATCTCCTTTCAGACCTTTCCAGCAAGCTGCCAGTGACTAAATAGGATATTAGTAGGAGGCAGCACAGACAAAATACAGATGCTGTGAAGAACTGAATGGCTGCTTATAGAGAACTTAAGGTAGATAGATGCAATGTGCTGCCTGAATGAGAACAGTAGTTTCTTGTGTCTTGATTTCTGTTGAAACTAATATGTTAATTTTTTGGTACTGTTCCTGTATGTAAGTGACTAATGAATTTCAATCTCTTTGAAGAGTTGGGGCTCTTCAGCTGGAGAAGAGAAGGCTTCCAGGAGACTTTATAGTACCCTTCCAGTATCTGAAGGGGGCCTACAGGAAGGCTGAGGAGGGACTATTCACAAGGTCTTGCAATGACAGGACAAGGGGCAATGGATTTAAACTGGCAGAGAGGAGATTTAGACTGGATGTTTGGAGGAAGTTGTTTCCAGTGAGGGTGGTGAGACACTGGCACAGGTTGGCCAGGGAGGTTGTGGCTGCTCCCTCCCTGGAGGTGTTCAAGGCCAGGTTGGAGGAGGCCTTGAGTGACCTGTACTAGTGGGAGGTGTGGCTGCCTATGGCAGGGGGTTGGAACTAGATGATCTTTGAGGTCCCTTCCAACCTTACCGTTCTATGATTCCATAAGACAGTTACAGGATTATAATTATGTATGAATACAAGTGTATCACTTGCTCCTTCACCCAGACTGCAAAAAATCCCTCCCAACAGGCACAGTGATGGCAGAACAATGTTATGGGTTCTTGTTAGTGGTGCTTCCAATACAGAGACTGTCTTTGAAGGAACAGTTGTCCTCAAGAGTAGTGAATATTTTAAGCACATAGGAAATGTACATTGTCTTTAGACATTGTAGGTGGATATCATCACATTTAGTTTTGGTGTATAGTAGAACAAGGTCAGTAAGAGAGAGAGAGAGTAAGCTTCTTTCCACAAAACCAGAAATTTGGAGCTGGCTTTCCAATTCAAAGTCACTGTGGTTGAAACTGTTGACAAGCAAGTGTTGCAGATGCTTGTCAGCAGTTCAGTGGATGCTGCTCTTTCTCTCTGTTGAGCCACAAAGATGAATGGACTTCAGATAGTTTGTGGATAAAGGGGCATTTTTCAACTAATAATAAAAAGCCACAATAAGCAGACCATTTGGGGTCAAAGTATGCAAAAAGATGGAAAACTGGTTTCTGGAATGGGTTTCTGAAAACTTGTTGTGTAGAGCCATTTGGTTCTTGCTGTTCATCTGGTGTTTGGGTTATTTAAATTGACTGTAGGCTAAATGAGACAGCTTGGTGCTTGTCCTGGAAAATGAAACATTAGGACTTATGGTATTAAGTACTTAATCTGTCTCAGTGAATTTTTCAGCATCAGTGATTTGGTTTGAGTTGAAAGGTGGATTTTTTTTTGCCGTGACAGTCTCACTAGGACTGGGACTCAGGTCAAATCCTTTTCACTCTTTACATATGAGCCAGTGATATATCATGTGCAACTGGAGTTCTTTTAGCACTGTTGGTCTTCAGGTCTCAGCCTCTTAGGTGCCCTGATAACATTGCTGGGGCAAGTGGAAGAAAATCATTAAGTAACCTTACTTAGGCAAATCAAAACATGCAAGATGAAACCAGCCTAGGAACTGGTTAACCCTCTTCAGAGATGAAACTTTGTTCACTCTCCTGTGTATTAAAAACTGAATGTGAATCTTAAATTCAGTTTGAACTAAAGCTGGCAGTGTTACTGGCTTGTAAAAGAGGTGAACTACTTCCATGGATGTTAACAGTAGTATTTATACATGCTGACATTTCTAATGTTTACTGTCTTCCATCTCAGTTTCAGGAGGCAAATATCCAATGCTCAATCACAGCACTGTACTTAGCATGTGCAGACTAAGTTGCTGATAGATCTTGCACAGGGTTGCACTTAAATTTTGAATGGATATTATTTTGAGCACTGTTTACAAGCCAAGGGTTATAGTGCATAGATCTAATGTTGCAAGCAATGGAGGTAGCAGTTGTATATAGGCCACCCCAGTTGCTAAACTATCAAGAATTTTTAAGTGACTCTTGAAGGCTAGCCAGCTGTGCATAGTTTGATTGGTATGTCTCATCTGAGCACCTTAGTTGTAAAGAGCTAGTAGCTGATTATATCTAGTCAGACAAATCAAAACCAAACAATCAAAAAATTAAGGATTTCTAGTCTTGCCATGGCTGCATGCAACAAACTGCAGTGACTTACATCAGAAATGGGAGTTGAACCAATTACATCCAAAGAGAATATGAATGTACAGTTGTTGGCAGAGTACTGAGCCTAACTGAGCTGTTGAGAAGACAGGACCATGTATAATATGCACAGGGAGAAACATGGTGGAAAACAAAGTTAAGCCTGGTCTGCTTAAATTCTAGGGAGAAGAAAAACCCTACTATTGGTATTTTAACCTCCATGTGGCTAATCAGGCTCTAAAGTGAAGATACAACCTCAGTAGTTCTGTGCCTATCTGTAGGATTCTTCAAGTGTTTAGAGAAGTTCCCTTCTGCTTTTCCAAAGACGAGCCAGAAGTAGATCCAATATAAGTGTAAGCAGTAATGAAAGAAGAGCCCATGTTACTCCACTTAAAATGGACTATTATGTAGTATAAACATAAATTGTTTGTACCTTTCCAGTGTTAGCAGTAATTGAAGCAGTGCCTGCTCTTGTACTCAAAAAGGGGAAATAAACACTCCTTGTGCAGGCTGAATTTGAAAACCTTCTATTAGCATTAAAACTAATTCATTTGAATTTCTTCCAATAATGCACTTGTTAATGAGGTGTTAAATTATCACCTTAGGAACCCAGGGACCAGTCAAACTTTTGTTTTGTTTTGGGTTTTTTTTGTTGCTGTCCTTGGGAATCTCAAGCTGAGCTGAGAAACTGTTGGAAAAACAAATACTCTGGGGGTCATAAAGAGAGTTTCCTGCTTCTCTCCAGAGGGCTAACAGTTTTAAACATCACTGTATTTGTGCTTGCAGCTGGGGATCTTTTAAATCCAGCTTGTTGCTGCACCTCTGCCTCCCTCCCACAGAGCATGGAAAGCCTCTAGAAAAATTGCTTTAACCTAGGTTGTGCGGGAAAGGTCTTTCAGCTTTTGGTGCTTTGAAGAGTGTTTACAGATTGTAGAAGAGCTGTACCCTTTGTGTTGTGCATTGGAATGTGAGAATTCTTCAGTGCCTCTTCTTTTGCACTTCAGTATCAACACTGTGGTGTTTGTGCAAAAGCTTATAAACTTTTATAACTGTACACCTGCATTGTTCTCATAATATTCTGGTTCTGTTTCTGCTCAGGTGTGAACTGTCATCTTATGTCTTTGTAGCTTAAATGCAGTGTGGTAGCAGAAATAAAACTGGGAATGTGCTGCTTTGAAGTAGAATCATAGAATGGTAAGGTTGGAAGGGACCTCAAAGATCATCTAGTTCCAGCCCCCTGCCATAGGCAGAGACACCTCCCACTAGTACAGGTCACTCAAGGCCTCCTCCAACCTGGCCTTGAACCCCCCCAGGGAGGTTGTGGAGCACAAAATCACCCAACATGATCAACCCCAACGTGATCACTTTGGGTGATTCTGTGCTCCACAACCTCGCTGGGCAACCTGTGCCACTGTCTCACCACCCTCACTGCAAACAACTTCCTCCTAACATCCAGTTTCAGTCTCCCCTCTGCCAGTTCAAACCCATTGCCCCTTGTCCTGTCATTGCAAGACCTTGTCAATAGTCCCTCCCCAGCCTTCCTGTAGATCAACTGCACTGATGTGAAATGGCATCAGTTGACCTGGTGCCAACTACATTTTACATTAGAATTCGCTGAAGTAGACAGGCACAGAATTTCAACTCCTCTGTGAGTCCTACATAGCCTAAAACACCTGCATGTAGTTCACAGAAAGGGCTTCAGTAACAGCTTGTTGCTTGTTTCCAAAGAAGCTACAAACACTTATATTTGCGCTTCAGAGAATGACATTTTGCCAAGTGTCTGTACACTGCAGACACTCTTGTAATACTAGTATTAATTTTTCTACATAGAAAGCTGCTGCAAATGCCATGGCTGATGGTGGAAGTGGTAATTGTGTGGGTCACTCCCCTATTTTCAATAAATTTTGCTCTAATAAATCACATATCATTCCTGGTCTAATGACCTCTTCCATACTAACCCAGAGACAGAATGCATATCACCTAATTTGTGATTACTCCTGTCCAAATGATTTACTTCAACATTTGTACTGGCTTACAGTGTTTTAGTCACATTTCTGCTAACAATATATGCCAGTGAGCTGCTCACCAGTATTTTCCCCTTTGTATGAGCAACACATCAACATTCTGTAGAAATGTGGCATCTCAAAAAAGCAAGCCACAAGTTTTAAATCAAACATAGTGTAAGAAATAAATAAAAAGGAAATTAGCCTTCCAGTATCTGAAGGGGGCCTACAGGAAGGCTGGGGAGGGACTATTGACAAGGTCTTGCAATGACAGGACAAGGGGCAATGGGTTTGAACTGGCAAAGGGGAGATTGAAACTGAATGTTAGGAGGAGGTTGTTTGCGGTGAGGGTGGTGAGACACTGGCACAGGTTGCCCAGGAAGGTTGTGGCTGCTCCCTCCTTGGAGGTGTTCAAGGCCAGGTTGGAGGAGGCCTTGAGTGACCTGTACTAGTGGGAGGTGTGGCTGCCTATGGCAGGGGGTTGGAACTAGATGATCTTTGAGGTCCCTTCCAGCCTTACCATTCTATGATTCTAGTCTTGGAAAGAAGAAGTCATCTCAAAAGCCTGTGTACTAATTGGCCTATCTTGAGAGCATATATGGCCAGTGGAAACATTTGAGATTACTTTAAATAAGATTGTGCAAGATCTGTTGCAGTCCAGCTTCAACAGTGCAGTTTAGTTCAAGACAAATTGGCTTGTCAAGAACTGGAGAAATTGACTTGGTAGAGCTTTTTGCTGCCAGGGGTAAGCTCCTGTTAATGCTCAGGTTATTGGCGAATTGTTGCCTAGTGTAGCTACAAGGCTGTCTGTGGGGGGTTGGAAATGTGTTACAGGGTTTGCATGCTTCTCAGGTTTATGTTGGCTGTCAGCTCCTAAGATTTCAGGACTGTTTGTCTGTGGACGTTGGGATTTAAAATTTAACAACAATAAAACAAAGGAAAAAACCAATAAAGTACTTCTGAAGCTTCCTGGGACTTTAAAGCTTGTCTTCCTACCAATCATCTTAATATTATATTGTATAAATGTGTTGCCAAACTCAGGCCATAAATGGACAGTGGGAGAATTCCCTTGCCCTGCAACTAGCATCTCCAGAACTAAGTACTCTGCGCAAAGAGATGTGGTACTCTTGCAGAACAGCTGTCTGAACTGGCATTGTAGAGACAATGGTGAGCTTTACATGCTTTGATCTTTCCAGGATCCTTGGAAAATATAGCTGTGCAGGAAAAACAAGTCTATCAAAGTCACAGCAGAGACAAGGCTTCTGGGGTTTGGGCCTTTTCAGGCGCAAAGCCTACTCTTCCACCTCACTGCCCTTCCAGGTGGCAAGCTACCAGAAGCTGCTTGCCAAAAGCAAGTTACTAACATGGGAAGGCTCAACACCCTTCCTGTTGAAATTATTGTAGAGTTTAAGGGCATCCCATCTGGAGTACTGTGGAGTACTGTGTACAGTTCTGGAGCCCCCAGCACAGGAAGGACATGGAACTGTTGTAGTGGGTCCAGAGGAGGCCACAAACATGCTGAGATGCTGAGAGGGCTGCAGCAGCTCTGCTGTGAGGACAGGCTACAAGAGTTGGGGCTCTGCAGCCTGGAGAAGAGAAGGCTTCCAGGAGACCTTAGAGTAGCCTTCCAGTATCTGAAGGGGACCTACAGGAAGGCTGGGGAGGGACTATTGACAAGGTCGTGCAATGACAGGACAAGGGGCAATGGGTTTAAACTGGCAGAGGGAAGATTGAAACTGGATGTTAGGAGGAAGTTCCTTGCAGTGAGGGTGGTGAGACACTGGCACAGGTTGGCCAGGGAGGTTGTGGCTGCTCCCTCCCTGGAGGTGTTCAAGGCCAGGTTGGAGGAGGCCTTGAGTGACCTGTGCTAGTGGGAGGTGTCCCTGCCTATGGCAGGGGGTTGGAACTAGATGATCTTTGAGGTCCCTTCCAACCTTACCATTCTGTGATTCTACGTTGGTATATAGTTAAGGGAAACCTTAACCTTTGGAAGGTGCTGTGTAGACAGAAAAGCATTTACTTACAAGTGCTTGTCTTGTCTTCACAATTCAATTCTTTTGAGAGTTTGTCATGAATTTTGACAATTCACAATGATTTCCATACAGTGTGTTTGTGGCAATTTTGTAGATACCTGGCCAACTGGAGGAATTATGCTGTGTTCTGAGAAGCATCTGTGTAAGATTTGGGGGCTGTAATAGTTATGTTTTAGTGACATTTAGTAAGAGTCGTGAGAGAAGCTACTGCAGCTCAGACATAGCCTTAGATCCACAAGATGGTGCAAGAAAATCAGATTTTTTAAGTTTGGATTTTGATGTGTTCAGTAAGATTGGGTTGTTTGAAGGCTTATATGTTTGATTTGTTTTGGTTTTGTTTTTTCCATGGTGAAGTCTTTCCTAATACAGATTGTAAATGTTGAGTAACTTTCATCAGGTTTGAGGTCTTAACACATGGCTCTGAGTGCTGTACAAACCATATACATGTTTTGTTTTCTTAGTAGTGATGTCTTGTGGAAGTGTTTCAAGTGCCTTTTTCATTGAAGTGTTGTCTCTCTAGATCAGACCTATCAAACTTGAGCATTGTGATTTTTTTTTTTTTTTTTTTTTCTCCCCACAGAAAAGCTGTTGTACACTACACCTCCTTCTGTATTCCAGGAAAAGAATGTGACTTACCATGCTGTTTGTAGTGGTCCATAGATGTAGAGAGCATCTATGCCATGTGATGCAGGGTGAACTCCAGTGTAGCAGCTGGCAGCATGGCAGAACTTATGATACGTGACAGTACAGTAGATGCCATCTGTTATTTTAGCTCTTTTGAGGTGGGCACCTTCAGAAGAAATTTTATGTTACTACTGTAATTGAACTTCAGAGATGAAGTTCTCCAAATGCTGGCATTTTTGTTCTTTTCATGCTTCAGCTAAAGCTGAATTTGTAGTTTATACTGGCCATATCCTTCCTTTTTGGCTATCTTAAAATGTGGAAGTGGGATGATTTTCTGTTCTTGAGCCAGGTGATGATAACCAGACAAGTACTCTATACCTGTGTGGTATTTTACAATTAGTAAAGGCAGTTGGTAATGTTAACTGAAAGTAGATGACCAAGTTATTTGTAACACTTCTTAGCTGAAGCATATGAAGAAGCTGTATCACTAACCATCTTCTCTTGTACCACAAAGGCAAAAAACCTTTCTCTGCCATTTTTGTGTTTAAAATGCCAAAGAAGAGTTAGCATTGATACTGGCTTCCATTGTAGCAAAACAATTTGCAGAAAGCAGATGGAAAATACAGTTCACACTCTTTAGTGCTCTGTTGTAAAGCTACTGAGCTGTCTCCATGGAAGTAGTTTATAAACATCCTTTATATAACATGCTTTGTCAAAGCTTGCACATTCCTTCTCTTGTAAAGAAATGTGGTGTTTGTATGTGTTCCTGATGTTTTTTCTCTCAGTGCTTCAGTCTGCTGTAAAGGTCTGCCAGCCTATTTGTGTTGCACACAGGGTTGAGTCTGTTGCCTTCTGTTTCTTCTTTGCTGTCTTCTTGAGACACTGACTGAAGAGGTGCTTTTTAATTTCCAGTGTCCAAGGTATCATAATAAAAAGAAAACAGAAAGTTTAAAATGCTTGCTTTTCTCTAAAATGCCATTAACTTGCCCAGTAAAATTTGATTGTGTTGTGAAATTAATAATATGTTGTGAATTATGAATATTAATTTAGATATGAATATTATTTTTTATTTATGGAAACATAGAATGGTAAGGT
>WBNM01041544.1:0-93301 GCA_013399055.1 Ramphastos sulfuratus
CATCCTGTGAGCCTGTGACTGGAGCCATCTGCTGCCAGTCTTGCTGCTGGGGACAACCTGGGGATGAGCCAGAGCCCTCCAACAGCCTTTGCCTGCATTCAGGGCTCTGCACAGCTCAAGCACCACTCAGACATTTGGGCACATCCCCAAATGGCCCAAACCATCTCTATTAACAAAGTCCCCAAGATAAAGACTAACATAATCCTTCTCACAGGCTTCTGCTGGCTAATTACAAGCCTATCACTTCTGAGTTAATTATATACAGCTGAAGTTGTTACTACCTGTAGATGAAAAAAAAACCAAAACATGGTACTGGAAACAAGTTCTTTCTGCCCTTAGTTGCCTGTCAGCTAAATGTTTCCAGAGGAGAGGAAAGCTGGGAAGCCTCCACTTAATAGGTGAGAACGTTGTGCAATGCTTCTAGCTTTGGAAGAAGGAGCTGGGATCAAACAACTCTAGCTTGAGAGCAGCCCTGAGGAGAGGGACTTGGGTATGCTGGCGGATGAGAAGCTCAAGATGAGCCATCAGTGTGCTCTTGCAGCCCAGAAAGCCAAGCAGAGTCTAGGTTACATCAAAAGAAGTGTGGGCAGCAGGGCCAGGGAAAAGATCCTCCCCTTCTATTCTGCACCGGTGAAACCTCACCTGGAGTACTGCATCCCGTTCTGGAGCCCCTGGGACCAGAGGGATGTGGATGTGCTGGAAGGTGTCCAGACAAGGGCCACGAGGATGAGCAGAGGGCTGGAGCTGCTCTGGTGTGAGGAGAGACTGAGGGACTTGGGGCTGTTCAGTCTAGAGAGGAGAAGGCTCTGAGGTGACCTAAGGCCAGGCTGGATGAGGTTCTGGACAGCCTGATCTAGTGTGAGGTGTCCCTGCCCATGGCCGGAGGGTTGGAACTGGATGATCCTTGTGGTCCCTTCCAACCCTGACTGATTCTATGATCTCACAGGCAAACTGCCACCTGAATCAGGAGGCCTGTGAGACTCTGTTGTTTGCATTTGTGCTCCTGCAGTGACGTTACAGGCAGGCAGGGCTTGGGTAAGGCAGAGCTGAGGGCTCTTGGAAGTAAACAGTCTTCCAGTGTGCCAGTCTCAGGAAGCAGAGCTGGGTCACATCAAAACATCATTTTCCCTACAGCTTCACAAATTAGGTGCTGGGGTGACCCTAATGTCACCCAAAGACAGTCAGTGGCAAAAGCTCATTTTTTCTCCATGGTAACAAGGAAGGGCAGTATGCACAGGGAGCTATTAAGTAAGCATCAAGTCTTCACCTCTGTTAATCTGAATTCACCTGATGAGCAGAGATAAAGAGAAACAATTGTATGAATCCTACACACTGGCCACCACTGTCTTGTGTTATGAGGGGGCAGGGGGTGGGCACCACCTGCACCCCTGCAAATTTCCAAAGCCACCAAGTTTCCAAAGGAGTTGCTTAGTACCTGCACCCAGGAAACCCACGCAAGGGCACAGAGAACATCATTCCTCCTCCAGCCACTGCCCTCTTGTCTGAAGCAGATCATTTTGGAACAGAACTTGTGAGAAGCAGAAGAAGCTCTGACAGGCTGCAGAGATGACTAAATGCCAAACAGATGCACACACCAACATCCATAGGATGATGTAGGAGACAGGCCAGGGCAAACCCCAGCGAATGCATTTCCCAGCTCAGCGCCCAAGGGCTAGAACAGGTAGCAACAGAGAGGGGGGGGAAACAAATCAAATAAAAGAAGTCACAATTATAAAAAGCAACTGTTGGAAATAAAAACACTGAGAAGAAGCAGGCAAGGAAAGTGACAGTGTGGTTAAACAACAGAGGTGGTGAAAGTAGCTGGAGATGAGATGCTGTCAGGAGGTGGGAAGGGCTGTGTGCCGTAGCCAGCCCTGCTCCTGGAGAACAGCAGCCCCAGCTAACGGTCCAACACATGGTTTCTGCAGCCCTGACATGGCTACAGGGGGTGGTTTGGCCCCTGGGATGGACCCACAAGCTTCTCAGGATATGGCTTACCAGTAGCTGCTATGGTCACAAAGTCACAGAATGGGAGGGGTTGGAAGGGAGCTCTGGATATCATCCAGTGCAAGCCCACGGCTAAAGCAGGGTATAGCAGTGCACCACTTGCTGCTCCACTAAAGTCCACTAAAGCCTGCTGGATATATAGGGCAAGATGCTCTTGTTCCAGCAGTTGCCAATTCCTGTGTGGGATGAGCAAAGCTGACACAAAGCAGGTCCCCCAGGAGCTGGTAGTCCCCAGTTCCAGTTCCCTGCACATATCTCTGATCCCTTAGAATCATAGAATCAGTCAGGGTTGGAAGAAACCACAAGCATCATCCAGTTCCAACCCCCCTGCCATGGACAGGGGACACCTCACACTAGACCAGGCTGTCCAGAACCTCATGCAGACTGGCCTTAAACACCTCAAGGGATGAGGCTTCCAACACCTCCCTGAGCAACCCTCATCCAGCCTGGCCTTAAACACCTCCAGGCATGAGGTTTCCACCACCAACGTGGGAAACCCGTTCCAGGGTCTCACCACCCTCATGCTGAAGAACTTCTTTCTAACATCCAGTCTGAATCTTCCCATTTCTAGCTTTGTTCCACTCCCCCCAGTCCTATCACTACCTGACAGCCTAAAAAGTCCCTCCCCAGCTTTCTTGTAGCCCCCCCTTAAATACTGAAAGGCCACAATAAAGTCACCTCAGAGCCTTCTCCTCTCCAGACTGATCCCTTGGTCCCCTCTGTTTCCAGGGATGCCTTTCCCCAGCATCTCTCCCTTCTCCTCACAAGCAGATCCAGCATTTAATTGCATTCCACATAACTCTCCCACCCCAACAGTTTCTTTTGCAGTGTGAAATTGGCTGATGGCAGTTTCCAGCCCTGGGTGTCTCTGCCTCTCCTGGCTTTGGGAGTGTTCATGTATCAAACACCTTCTTGGAAAGATGCATCACCTCATCTCTTACCACTCACCCTGCTCAGGTGCTGCTTCTCTCCTGAGTCAAGCCTTAAAATATTTGCCACCAACATGTCAGGTATGCAAATTAGTATTTGAGTTCTGATGCCTTCTACCCAATTAAAGACTTCATCTCCAACTGCACAGCCAAGACAACGCTGCCAAGGAGAAGCTGTTCTCAGAATACAGTTCACAGTTGATCCCTGCTACAAAAGTCACCTTGTGCCAACAACTCCTACAGGAGGTCAGAGGTCCTTCCTCCATGCAGCCACAGGGAAACTCCAGCTTTCTGCCTTTTGGTCTGGCAGCCTCAGCTGAGGTCTGTCCATCACCATCAGTGCAGCACTGGAGGATGAAGTACTGTGTNTTGACCCAGCTCCACAAGCTCACCTCTCCAGCCTCAGGAGAGCTCCTGCAGCAGCTTAGGTGCATGTTTGCCTTTGCCTACCAACTCACCAACAGGGCTGGAGGAATGCAGTATGGTCGCTGCTGTTTGCTCATGAAAACTTCTGGCTTTGCTATCAACTGCAGAACTAAAACCATTTTCAAGGCACTTGCTGACCCTCCACACCCATTCTGCAGCACAGGAGGCCAATAATTATTTACCCAGCAATACATTAAATAAAGAGAAAAGATGGGGGGGGGGGAACAAAACCTTTTAGGACAAGCAGAACTTATCATTTCCTCCAATCTAGGGTTGGGTTTTTGAGAGTCATTCGCCTGCAGGTGATTGACAGCAGGGCTTTATGATGAAACACTGTTTGCAAAAACATCTTGCCTAAAAGAAATGGTTCCACCAGAGCTAATAAATTCCATCAGCTAATCCAGCACTGCCACCCACAAAACACATTGCTCATGGATACAGATGGACAAGCCTCGAGATGCAGCATCAGTGGCAGGGTGGAGGGGAAACTGATTTAACTGATAGTCTCCAAATAGCCTCCAAAAGTCTGCATCTTTACAGCCAGCAAAGCCAAGCACTGATTGTGATGGTTTGGAAGTTCCCCACCCCCCCCACACTCTGTAAAATCTCCCACACTAGACTCAGCCTGCTGGAAGTTAAGGACTGAAGCTCTACTTACAGCTTAGCACAATGTACAAGCAGAGATATACACAATAGACAGGAATAGTTACAGACATAGACAAGTTAAAGGTAATACACTCCACTGCTTCCTGCAGAGAGATGGAGGTGGTGAGTTTTACAGGCTGTTACTAGGCCTTTACCATGAAGTCAGGGCTTAGAGAATACTTTCCTCACTGGAAATTTGTTTTGCTTTGATCAAATGTATCGAGAACTCAGGACTCCTGATGCCCCTCTGGAGGTTACCTTGTGTCTGTCCCTCCAAGTTCTGACCCCAGCTCCTCTTTTCTTCAAGCTCTGCTGGCTTTGGGTTCATGAGGAGAAAAGGGAATTGTCTCAGCTCAGTGAGTNTGAAGCAGACATCACCACTGTTTGCTTTTCACAGCCTATAATATAATTTTCCCCATTAAAATATTTCTGTTAGCCTCAAACCAGCACAACTGATTCAAATGCAAACCGCCCCTTGTGAGCCAGGGACCTCACTATGACCTGAAGGCACCAGCAAGAACTCTTTGGTCTGTTCTCAGGCTCAAGCACCTCCACATGCCCTGGCCACATGCACTCCAGGTGCCTGGTAGCACTGGGTACACTCTCTCCCAGGAGCTGGCTGCAGTGAGCAAATGCTGTGCACAAGACAAGACTGAACGTGTCGTTCCCTCTTTGAGATACACCAAGATGCCAAAAAGCTCTACTCTGGAGAATGCCTTTACTGAACCTGCCCAAGACAACAAGGACTCAAAGGGTTTACTCATTTCCCAAGTGGAGAGGTAATATTAAACATATTTTGCAACCTGTGCTGGCAGGAGGGGAGGTAATATTCCCGTTCTGCGCAAGGAGACACATGGATACAGGGAGACAAAGCGACCAGCCCTGAGTTTCTGAAAACCATCAGTAGCAGTGGGAAAAACCAGGAGCCTCTGCATTTCTCTGCGCTGCTAAAGTCAAGCACAGCACAGTATTTTTAAGACAGCAGCCCAAGAGTGTTTCAAAACTTCAAACAGCTTCAGAACGCAGCACACAAGCACATCCTTGAGGTTAATGATCCCATCAGTACCCAGATTAAAGTTGAAGGTGATTTGAGAATTCTCAGATGACAGCAGGGCAGTGAAACACTCTCTAACCCCAAGCTCAGTCTAGGTTTGGTATAATCCTCTCTGCTCTCTAAAAAAAAAACAAACAAAAACACCCAACCATCTGAATATTCAGAAAGACCTCATTGAAAATAAGCACACAAGCAGAGAAATAAATGCAAGCAGTGTCCCAAACCTTGTCCAGCTCCTTAGTGAGGAGCATCTCCCAACCAGGCAGGGGAGTCACCCCTCCAGCTACTGTCTTCCTTCCTTTAGGAGTCAAAGGAGAAAGCTGGGAGCCTACATCCCATCCTAAAACAAAAGTCCAAGGCTGGTGGCTTGACT
Organism: Ramphastos sulfuratus; assembly: GCA_013399055.1. Classification (NCBI taxonomy): domain Eukaryota; kingdom Metazoa; phylum Chordata; class Aves; order Piciformes; family Ramphastidae; genus Ramphastos; species Ramphastos sulfuratus. Next base: position 5,435 of record WBNM01041544.1, read on the forward strand.
TATCCAGTCAGATCAGGCTCTTTATTTCTACATGGCTAAACTATTGTGACAAGTTTGGCCCAAGTTACATCCAAGCAGCCTCATGCAGAAGGCTCTGCAGAGGCTGCTTGCTGCATTAACCCTGATGATACACTCAGTAAATCCGAGGGCCACCCATTCTCCTTACAAAGCCCTGGAGCACTTTACATCAGCCAGCCCAAGCCAGGTCCTCTGTGCTCACACCCTGCCCTGGGGTTAAGCTCACATGTGCTGTGTTGTGTCCCTGCGAGACTTTTGGGTACAGATCTGAGAGAGGGGGAAAAAAAAAAAAAAAAAAAAAAAATTATAAAAAAAAATTATTAAATGTAAACCACACAGGGTAGAGGTTTTCAAAAGCACGAGGCAGGGAAGGTGATGAAACCAGCTCGGGTGTTCCCTGCACCTCAGGCTAACGTCAGGAAAAGAGCCCACATGCACAGAAGCAGAAAATGGCAATAGCCCATAATATGCACCCCAGTGCTTCTTGGAGGCCTTTACCTAAACGTTGCCAGGGTGATGTGTACATAAATCTGTCCTTGCTCTGAACCACAATCACCAGGCTGACAGAAAACTCCCAGCTGGGATCTGCGGACAGGTAACTGTCAAGGAGCAGAGCGAGGAGTTCTGTTGGGGTTGTAACCAGAGAGATGCTGGCAGCTGCCCCTGCAGCACCCGCGGGCCCCGCAGCATTCAGAGCCCTCCGCAGCACCCGCAACACCCACGGCCCTCGCAGCACTCAGGGCCCCCCGCAGCACCTGCTCCCCCCTGTAAAGCACAGGAAGAAAGAGCCCGTGGGACAGCCGGGCTGACATCACCCCGCTTTGCACAGACCCAAACCCATCCCCATCTGGGAGGAGATCAGCATGAGGAGCAGATGGGAATAGGCAAGCACAGAGAACTTTGCTCTGTTGCAGGACATGTTCCTAAACCGTGATTCACAACAGCAAACTTCTCCAAGGAGGTGAGGAGTCTCCCCAGGAGCTCCCCCTAGTCATTGCCAGCAGCATGTTGAGAGGTGGGACCGAGCCCTTCTCTAGAAGTTTATGGGATGCAGTTACACCCATAGAACAAGTCCTCAGCAGCAGCAACAGACCCCTTCACATGAAGGGGATGAATCTGGGGCAATGCTCAAAAGTGAGCCTTGACAACTAAGTTAGAAGCTAATTGAGAAGATGCTCAAGTGAACAGCGTCAACCCAGCCTGTGTAATCCACCATACTGAGCTCCCTGGACCACTGCAGAAACCTTCCTGAATCTCAGCACCAGAGCAGGGACAACAGAGTTGGAAAATCAAGACAGAACCAGACCAGCACCTTGCTCAATGAAAAAGCTGCTCAATATCTTGCAGAAACCTACGCTGCAGGACTCAGCTCCTGCAGCCCCTCACAGGAGTCCTGTGGACAAATTCTCCCTCAGCACTCTACATCCCTGGAGGGAAATCTGTGAGCAGGCAGAAAATCACCAAGGCCACTGGAAACTGCTCCTTGTTTTGCATGCAAGGCTCAACAGCTGTGAACTCTTGGGTTCTGCTGCTGCTTTAGTTTAATACAGGAGAGAAAGTGCCACACAGCCAGTGGAGGACAGGGAGCAAGCCCCCTGCAGCCTGGGGGTTTTGCCTGCTGTGCTGGTTCACTCCATCAGCCCAGGAGAATGAAGGCTCCAGCAGCTCCTCCATGGCAGTGAACTGGTCAAGCCTCAGCTTCCCAACACAAACCCAGAGCAAGGCCCTGAAGGGATTCACATCACTTTGAGAAAGCTAGGAAATGCCAGAAGACATGACTAGACCAAGAACAGCCTCCTACATCCACACCTCTGTGTTCCACCACCCAGGCACAGCAGATCCCTTTTTAAAACAATCACCTTTGACAACCTCTCCCTTCATTGCCTATGACATTGTCTGTAGGAAGCAGACTGGGGGTCCCATCAATGGCAACCTCACCACTCCAGCATCTTCTGAAGCAGTTTTGTTGAAAATGACAACTTAATTAGCAAGGAAAAAAGAAAAAAAAGGGGAGGAAATATCCAGTATCATGTAGGAAGAAATATTATTTCCAAGTTAATGAGGCAAATATTTTAATTACAGCATTTAAGAAGTTTTGACTATGGCAAAATATTCTCTTGGGAAGGCTGTGCATGTTTTTCCCTGAAATTCAAGCAAAGGAGAGCAGAAGAGGGAAGGGAAGAAAGCATAGGAGGAAAACCACAGAAAGGAAGACAGGCAGCAAGGAAAGGCTTCTGTAAAAGCAACAGCAAACTTTTCAAGGCTCTGGTCAGCCATTAGCTGTTGTAAAATAAAGGTAGGACTACAAAAATTGTCCCAGGGCTGGAATCTCTCTGCTGTAAGGGCATGCTGAGAGAGTTGGGGTTGTTCAGCTTGGAGAAGAGAAGGCTCCAGGGAGACCTTCTGGTGACCTTCCAGTTCTTAAAGGGACCTGTAAGAAAGATGGGAGCAGATCATTCAGCAGAGCCTGTTGTGACAGGACAAGAGGTGATGGTTTGAAACCAAAAGAGGGAGGTTTAGACTAGAGAGAAAGACTTCTTTCACACTCAGGGTAGTGAGACACTGCNCGAAAGGTCCCTAAGACATTCTATGACTCCATGACAGACCAGAGAATGATTTTTTGGCAGCTCTCTACTACTGCAAGGTAAAGAAGACAAAACTCTTTGCAGCCCAAGAGATTCAGGGATGGTGGCTCAGGGTGGCTCTGCATCCCTGTCTTCCTCCTGCAGCAAGCAGGTTTTCCCCAGGCTCCCACCACACCATTGCAGCCCACGGGCACATGGATGCCATGCTAACTGCCCAGCCACTGGCAAAACCAAGGGGCAGGAAGCTTTTTCCTTTGAAGGCAGCTGATGAGGGGAGATTTGTTTTCTCTGCACTGCTCAACAGAAATCTAAATCTCCTCATCAAAGCTGCAGACAGCACTAAGTGGTAATTCCTGGCAACTCAAGTTTCTTTCCTGGTGAAATGTCTCTAAAGCAGCAAGGTCTGCTGCCATGTTGAGGGCCCTTTGGACTTGCTCAATGATCACAAGGCCCACTGGCATCAGAGAACACCATAAAAATAGCATCAGTTTCAGGTATGCTGAATGATATGCAGAATTGCCATGTCTGGCTGATGACTCATTGATCCACATCATCTGATGACAGGTTCTCATGTCTTTAGTATTCCTGAATCACATCTGCTCATGAATACCAGAGAGATTTTCACACCTTGGATTATTAACAGGGAAGAGTCAAAGGAGGTCTCATTTCATCTGCCTTCCAGAAATATTTCCTCTTTTGGGCTTTTACAGGATTACAGGAAGGGACCAGCAGCAGAGGCTCCCCAACAAACAAATCACTACATCTGTTGGGACCTGAGGTTTCAGCTACTTCTGAAATAATTGAAAGGTTAAATAATGGCAGAAAGAAAGAGAGGGCTAAAATAAAACCAGAGGCATTGTTTATTTCCCCATGTTGGATTTTAGATGATATCAAGGTCCTAACCAGGAACTCAGACAGCAGGGACTCACTTTGATAAAATATATCCTTCCTCCCCACTGCAGGCATTTGAGTAGCAGCCCCTGTGAGCTTGTGATCCTCATTCCCCTAGGAGAAGAGACTGAGACTTTCCAGTCACACAGAGATGCCAAACACCCTCCCGGGCTGTGTGCTGGTTTGAGGCTAACTGGAATATTTTAATAGAGAAAATTATATTGTAGGCTGTGAAAAGCAAACAATGGAGATGTCTGCTTCACTCATAGGCTTGCTGAGATGGATAAGAACAAGAACACAAAACACAGGTAAGAGAGTCTCTCAGTCTCTCTCTGGGAGCCAGTGGGTCCTCTCTTCTCTGCTGTATAATCTAACTAATCACTCTACTTCTAACCCCCCTGGCTCATCCTCCAAACTCACCTTGCACATAAGGCAAACCCTGGGGGGAGGTAGAGGAGTGGGGAGAAGGNCCTAGTAACAGCCTGTAAAACTCACCACCTCCATCTCTCTGCAGGAAGCAGTGGAGTGATTTCCCTATCGCCTGGGGACATGCCGGCAGCAAGCCGCACTGGGAAGCAGAGCTCCCTGGGTCACCCCGACCCAGCGCAGCAAGTTGGGCCATGAGCAGGGCAGGCTGCAAGCCCACGCTCACACACAAACCTCCTCCAAGACCTGCACCTCTGACCTCCCAACCAGGAGACCTACCCTGAGCAATTTGCCACACGGCGACCTGTCGAGATGATGAATGCCATCGACACACAGGGTTAGCGCTGGCTGCACGCTAAGCCACCTGTGTCATCTGTCAGTCCTCAAGAAGACACTGCTAACCACAGCTTCAAATTTCCTGAAACTGGAGATAATTGTTGGTTTTGGCCTGGCTCTGAAACGTGCCCAGTGCAACGGGCTCAAAGGCTCCTTGGGAACGTGTGATTTAATAGGAGACAAAAAAACCCCCTGACTCCAGCAAAACTCCAGGCTGGGAGAGGGCTTCAGTACACTTCAACAAGCTGCATTATTGCTTTTTAATAATCCTCCTAAACCACCTCTTCCTCCTGCTTCAAACACCCACTGCCATTAGACCAAAGCACATGTCAAGAACTGGGAGCTGTTACAGAAGGTGAAGCCATTGCTGCTGCCAGTGAAGTCACATATTGCTCTGCATGTCTACAGCTCTGCTTAGCTTTTTCCAGCTCTCACCCATCCCAAGGAAGTGCTGAATTTGGAAACCAGCAGGGGAATGCAGGGAAAACCTTGGGAACATGGGCAGGGTACAGCTTCAATACCATCTGGCAAAACCCCTCTGTGAAAGCTCCCAGGCAGAACTCAGGTGCCCCAAGGACAGGGAGTGGGTTGCTCAAGTCTTGGGGTAGTTTTTATCCCTCCAAGTGGAGATGGAAAAAGTTTTTTTCCGTTACTAAGAAACCTCAAAGCCTCCAGCACTTGTATGGTCAGCTCCATGCTGGATATACGTGGTGACAAGATGCTTAATGCAGGTGGTTGCACAAGCTGGGGAGCAAAAAGAGCTCAAAGCTGGGACACAAGACACATCTCAGAGCTGGCAGGAGGCAAGTCTGCTTTGAGCAGGATGGATTAAAGCACAGCTCTGGCCTATCTCTCTTCATGCTGTCTTTGCCAGGGAGCACGGCCCTGTTTTGCAGGTTGGGCAGACACAACTTGCTGGGAAGCTGGACCCAGGTGGACTGGGATGAAGCAAGCATGGGCACTTCCCAGAAGAAATCAAATCATCCCATGGCACTGCACAGAGCTTTGCAGGTTGGGCAGACACAACTTGCTGGGAAGCTGGACCCAGGTGGACTGGGATGAAGCAAGCATGGGCACTTCCCAGAAGAAATCAAATCATCCCATGGCACTGCACAGAGCTTTCACCACGGGGGACTCTCTGCTTCCATCCCTTTGCTCACTCCTCCTTAGCAACATGGTGACCCTAAGCCTCCTTTTTTCATTGCTGATCACGCTGCCAGCCAAGAAGATATTTAGATGGCACCTTCCTCAAACAGGTCACACATACCCAGCATGGTCTGCAGCAGTCCTCCACCTTGGCACTGGGTGATGGAGGCACCATTACTGCCACCATTGGCTAACCAAGCCCCCAGAAAGGCAGCACAAAGCCACCAGCATGGCTCCCAGCCAGGACCAGGCTCTGGGGACAGCTTGGAACTCTGTGCAAAAGCCCCAGAGTGTGAAAGAGTTAAATCAGCCTCATTGCTGAGGGATTTCTCCATAATCTGTACACATGTCATGGGGATCAGGACTGTGGGTGGTAGTGCTAGTCTGTGGCAGTCGTTCAGGCCCATGGCCCAGCACCTGACTGGCTCAGAAAGCCCTCTTATCCAAGCAGTTTTCAAATTTAATTAAGAGGGACCTATGATGGGCTTAACACTGCTGCTGTGCCAGCCCAAAAGCTCTCTCAGGAGTTTTAGGCACAAAGGCAAGAGGGAGCATTTGACGCAGCCAAGGGATCTCTTGGCCGGCACGAGGAACCTCAGAAGGGCTTTGCAGAGTTTCACCCAAACCACAAAGCAACAGCAGGGAGGGGACAGGGGGAAAAAAAATAGAAAAAAAAAAAAAAAAAGTGAAGGTGATGCAGAGAGCAAGGGGTCAGATTCTTTTCTGCAGAGGTAATAGTGGAACCAGAAGGAAATGCAGGTTAATAGCAAACAGGCTCTGTTAGTTAAAGTTTGCCAGCCCGAGAGCGCTGAGTATCTGCTGTGCCCTGGGACCTGTGCTGCAGCCAGCATGTTGAGTTGGGGATGAAGCTCATCCAAAGGCAAAGGCCTGTGCTGGTTTGAGGATAATTGGAATATTTTAATGAGAAAAGTTAGATTACAGGCTGTGAAGAGAAAACAATGGTGATGTCTGCTTCACTCATATACTTGCTGAGATGTCAAGGACACAAATATAGATAAGAGAGTCTCTCTCTCTCTCTCTCTCTCTGGAAGCTGCTGTGTCTTCTGGCCTCTCTGCTGTGTAACCCAACTAATCACTCTGCTTCTAACCCCCCTTGCTGATCCTCCAAACTCACCTTGCATGTAAGGCAGACCCTGGGGTAAGGTAGAGGGGTGGAAAGAAGGTGGAAGGGTGGTTGGGAGCCCCTCCTGGGGACTCTGATTTCTGGGAGGGGAATTGTGTTTCTGTATTACCTTTAACTTGTATATTTCTGTATATAGCTGTAAATATTTATGTCTGTTGTGTGTATATCTGCTTGTATATTGTGCTAAGCTGTAAATAGAGCTTCAGTCCTTAACTTCCAGCTGGCTGAGTCTAGTCTGTGTGATTTTCATAGAGTGGGGGGAGCAGGTAACTTTCAAACCATCACAAGGCCCAAACCCATCAAGTTGCCTGTGTGCAATCATTTGTGAGCTTCAGACTTGCTCAGGCACTCATATGAGGCACGGCTGGTGAGGAGGGGGCTGCAGGAGAAGAGTGAGGCAAGGAGAGTGGCAGTACCTTCAGTACCCTCTCCACAGGGCAAGAGGGGACAGGGAGCATAGGCAGTGCTCTTCTGGTGGGAAAAGTGTTGCTCATCACAGCTTAGGTGCATCAGTCCTCAAGGATTTTGTTCATGCCTCCTCACCTTGGAAATGCATCCACCCTGGGTGCCATTTGGGCAAGAGGCAAGGATGGGGCACGTTAGAAGGAACTAATTTTAATGCCTCTTTAGGATATTTTGTCCCAGGAAAGGTAGCTGTATCCAGGACAGGGACCAGCAGCTTGACAGCATAATGCTGAGAACATCAGGGCACAGGTCCAGGAGGAAGACTCTCAACTAATACAAACAAGCTAAATAGACTCATTTCCTAAAATTAGTCCTCATCCAAGATCCCATGTGGAAGTTATGTCATTAACTGCTAACACAATTACCTGGATGACAGCAGCTATATGCCCTGACTTGAAATTTGAAGTCCTGGTCTGAGATTGGGATTGAAGGGTTTGGGTCCCCCCTCCCTCTATTTTTGGCTATTTGGCAAACTCACCTATAGCAGGAAATTAGGAAGAGAAACAGTCTCAGTGTCAATACTTCACAGAGTCTATTTACCATGGGCTATTTGCACTAGATAATCACTCAGAAGTGTCTCACCTCCTCCACTCTTCAAGAGCCAAATGATGTCATGGAAGTGGCATCTAGAGCAGGAGCCAATATGAACCAAGGTAACCTGGGCCCAGCAGGAAATTGCTCAGAAGCACCCACAGACACATCAAATACAGCTCCCCTTCTCACCCCAGGCTGTCCATCACCAGCACAGGGGCACAGAGCAGGAGCATTTCCCCTCACCCACACCAAACATTCCCAGCCTGGAAAGAAGCCCAGGGCTGAAGATCTAGCATGTAAGTGCCTGAGCAAATCCAGAGCCCACGAACACGACTTTAGACAGGTAACTTTTGTGAGTTTGGGCCTTTGCCTTCAAAGGAGCCCAGCTACAGTCATTAAACAGTAAGTTTGCCAAATCTGCAGACTAGCTGTGGCTCCGGCTGAGCTCTGTCTCCCTGTAATTCCTCTCAGCCAGCGACAGCCATGGGAGCCAGCAGTATCCAAACGCCTCTGTAAGAGCTAAAATCACCAGAAACCTCCTGGCTGAGCCCCAGCCTTTTGCTCTGGGTGGGACTGTCAAAGCCTGCCTGGCTGGAATGACATTTTCTCTGCACCGCACACAACTGGGAAGGGTTATGGTGCAACGATGGGGAGCCCCCCAGAATGCCCTTCTGAGCTTCCTCACTCCCCACGAAGACCATCTGGAGCATCCTCACAGCCCAAGGCACTCGGCAGGAGGCAGAGGCAAAACACAACCTACACAGCTGCAGGTTTCCAACACCCAGAACCCTGTCTTGTCTCTTAATCCACTCCTCCCAACTTCTGAGCACAAAGCTCATATGAACGAGCACCAAGGCATAGCAGAACAAGAGCAGGGGGTGGCAGCAGGGGTCTGTGCCACACGTGTGACTGACTGCCTGGTGGTCCCCTCCAAACCAGGGCAGAGCCACAGCACCTCACCCGCGGCAGCTCAGCTCAATTCGCTTTTACTCCCCCAGGAGGAAGCCGCAGAAGCAAACCCTTCTACTCCTCGCAGCCGGGAGCAGCTGAGGGGAAGAACCGAAGGTACCGGAGTGCAGAGAGCAACGTGGGGTTGCTGGGGTGGCTTCCGCCACGGCCGGTCCCACACCCACTGGGGTCACCCGGGAAGGCTCCCACCCAGCCCTCCGCATTCCTGCGCCCCGGGAGCGGAGTCGCTGCAGCCGGACGCAGGCTCTGGCACCGGCACTGCGCTCCCAGCAGCGAGCGCTGCCTGCAGACACCATCCGCTCACGGGGCGAGCGGCAGGGAACCAGGGCAGAGCGGGGCTGTGCCAGGGCTGCTGCCCACCTGCCTCATGCACGTGCCCCAGGGGACCCCTACGGGTTGCCAGCCTCTTCCAATAGCACCGCAGCCCCAGGCATAGGCTTGGCAGGGGGCTCCGGATCGACACCTCCAGCCCCATGGCAAGTGGCCACCCCCGGGCAGGGAGGGAGCGCGGGAGGGCGGCAGGAATGCTGATACACCCCGCACATGTCCAAACACGTTTCCTCTGGGTGCTTTTGGGGCCAGGGAGCTGCTGCCCAGCTGGGGAAATTTGGATGAGGATCATTCTTAGGAAGAACTCCCAAATCCCAGCCCAAACTGCCCCGCTGGGCAAGGCAGTGGGTTGAGCACAAGCACTGAGCAGCTGGGGGTGTGCAGGGATCTTTTCAGAGGGCAGCTGCATGAGGAAGGGGACCCCTCCCTCACCTGGATGGATTTCCAGGCCCTGGCAGAGAAGGAAACCCACACGAACTGAGGACAACTCCCAAGCTGCCATTCCCTCCAGCTCCTTTCAGCTCTCCATGGGCATGCTCCAAAGTGCACGCACGGGGACCACAGGGACAAGCCTCCATCATTTTTCCTTGGCAGACCTCAAAAAGAAACATCTCACCATTTCATCCCACCATTTCAGAAAATAAAAGCAAAGAGGGAGGTGGGGGGGACGGGACACTTGCCTCACACGATTAAATATCCCCAGCAGCTGAGAGAAAGAGGAGGACTGGAACACAGAAACCAAGGGAGAAAAGAGGGGAGAAAAATTCTTCTTTTTATTATTAAACTATTATCTCAAATTTCTAATAAGCAGGTTGAAGTTTAAATTACAAGATCTCTAACAAAGTCAGGATCCAAACAGTTCAGGAGCCTTCAGATAACAATCGCCTTTCCCCAGATCAGTTTCAAGTCATTTCTTTGCAGAGACAAAGGTCCCATTCAGAGCAGGGCAGAGGGACCTCAGGGGTTTTATTACCCTCAACATTGTAGCCCCGAAGACGCAGTGGCAGGGAGAGGAGCAGGTCCTGCATTCCCTGCCATGCCGAAGGCAGTGCACCTGCAGCAAGACATCATGGAAAAGCCTCCGGGATCACCGGAGAGTGGTGGCAACCCAGCCCTGGGAAGTGCAACCTGAGCCCCTCCCTGTACAATGCAACCTTGAGAGTCTCCCAGATTTGGGGCAAAAAGAGGGCAGTGGGGACCCCTGAGTGCAAACTGACAGAGAAACCAACTTTGGTCCCTGTGGTGGCAACCAAGTTTGGATGCTGTGAATTGCAGAATTGTTTTGGTTGGAAAAGATCTTGAAGATTATCAAATCCGAGGATAATGCCAGAGCCAAATGATGTGCCATGGCTTGTTGGAGATGGGATTAAACCTCAAAGTGTACCTTCTGTGTGTAATCTGGTAGGAAGAATATCCCAAACCTCTGCTAAATAAAAGCTCTACTGCCATTTCAGGGGAAGAGACATTTGATAGTCATTTGAGAAGGTGAAACTAAGGTAGGAGAGCAAATCCTTTGCCAGGTGATAGGCAGAGAGCTGAAGCAAACAGCAACCCAGTCTTCATTTGCAGCACCACAGATCATTCCCACACACAAGACATTGGATCCAGCTTCTTTGGTGCCTACTTCAGCAATATCCTGAACTGGAAAAGCCAGTCTTAAACAAACTGCCCTAAAGCAGGGGTTCCCAAATGGGTTGGAGGACCTAAAAATCACTGTCTGATTTCTTCTGGCTGCTGTCACAGGACCCCTGAGGTCTGTGCAGGGCTGTGCAGGTGCCTTGCAAACACAGACTGCTCAAGCCCAGTTTCAGCTGCGAGTTTGGGTATGCCAAACTCATTTTCAAATCAGGCACATTGGAAATGTCACCACAGGAGACTTCAGGAGCTCCTTGCCCAAGTCCCACCAGCTGCTGGCAAAGTCTCTACCCCTCTCCCTTCAGCCTCTGCCCCCAGGAGGTACCACTGCCTGGAGAAGCAACAGCACTTGGACTAATTGGGATTAATTAGGCAGGTGCAATAGCACATTGCTTCATGCCACAAGGACCAGCTTGTCAGGAACTGGTCGGGGTTCCCTGACACCGAGACACAGGCTCAGGACTTGCAATCCCTGGGGACCAGCTACCCAGCACGGCACCTGCAGGAGACAACAAGGAGAGCCACAGCACCCACCTCATCCTCAGCGCAGGGAGGGAGGATTTGCCCAACTGTGTGTCACCCCTTCCGTCCCTCCCCTTGCCCCCCAGCCTGCTCCCTTTCTGCGGTGACAGAGAGGGAGGAATCTCCTCACGATGCTTTTCCCCATGGGTCTTCCCCTCTCTCCCAGCTCCCCCCCTTCTCCCCCACGCTCAGTATTGAGGCTGATAATTACCACTGAATAGCCTTCCAGATTCCCATGCTCGTCAGGCTGCCCTTCCCTCCCACCCGCCTCCGCCAGCCCCGAGCTGGGAAGGAAGGATTAGCCACCGCTGACCGCAGCGCTCCTGAGCAGGGGGCCACGGACAGGCAGCGGCTTCAGCCCAGCTCTGCACATGCAGGTGAGCTCTGGAGGGTGATGCACATCCACTAGCCCAGGAGTTTCTGCTACTTGACGCTAACAGAGGGCTGAATGCAGGAAGCCAAGCTGGGGATGATGATGGAGATCTTTCTGCTGATCACGGGGAGCCCAAGACAGCCTCTCCATTCTTACATCCTCTTGCTTGCAAGGCACCCTGCAGTAAAGGCTCACTGACTGCTCCCATTTCCAGGTGGAATTGAGGCAGTGATTCCATTCACTGCACAGCAAAGCTGAGAACAAACCAACATCTCCTAAACCCTTTCTTCTGCTGGAGCCAGAGGCTGAAACTGATTTTCCTCCTCCACGTTTAGCCCTATGATGAGGAGCACATCCCGAACAGCACCTGGAAATGGTCTCTCACATAGCCCAGCATTGCTCAGCCTCACCATGTCAGCCCCAATGAGCTGTCTGCCTTTGCCCATCTCACTCCAGTGGTGGCTGTGCCAATGGCACACACGAAAAGGGGAAAGATGTCCTGAACCAGCACTCGGGATGGTGAAAAATCACACGCAGCACCTCGCGCCAGCCACAGCTCACAGCAGCTCTAGCAATCAGCTCAGGAAAGGAGAGGAAGGCAATTTAATTCCTGCCAACACCCATCATCCCAAAAACCCTTCCCTTGCACCTTCCTGGCCCAGCTTCCCTTCACAATTCTCCTAATTAATTCAGGAGAAAATTAATTACAGAGGGATTTTCAGAAGCAAGGCATCTAATGATCGACTCCCTCTGCTCTAAAGCAGATAATCTCAGGCTTCTATTTGTGCTGCCAAACCTGGCTCTCCCTCCTCCCCCTCCCCCCCCTTCCCACCCTCCCCTCNTCCCACCCCAGCACAATACCACACTCTAAGTTAGTCAGGGAAAAGAGTCGCTTGGCAAAAGCGAACCAGAGCACCAAGGTCAGGCCCTGAAAAACAACAGAACTGCCTAAAGAAACCCCAGCGTTAATCCTGTCATGCTTCCGCCAAAGATTCCCCTTTTCAAGTGTTTTCTTCCTGGTAAACAAAGTTCTGTCCATTGGGCTGTGAATTTTAGGACATGGTTGCTTAGTAATAGTGGGCTGCAAACCAGGAGTTTTGTCCTCCCACTCTGCGCTCCTCAGTCGATAGCAAAGGGTTTGTAAATAAAAAATAAAATAAAACAATTAAAAAAAAAAAAAAAGCCTAGGGTAGTCCAAAGGCAGGACAGAGCTGGTTTACACCACCTGAAGAGGAGTTTTGCCCTTGATGGTTTGGATTTGTGTATAGTGGAGATGCTGTCCCTGTCCCTCCCCCAGGAACCACTTGTCTGCCCTTGCTCTTGGGCGTGTTCCCAAATGTCATGATGCTGAACGCCCAAACCCCAGGCTCCACATCCCCTGCCAAAGTGAGGGCTGCCCCAGGGTACTGCTCCAGATCCTGCCCCCCTCCCCTAGGGGCTGAAGGCAGCTTTGCCCCTGAGCTCACATCCCTGAGGCAATGCCTGTGTAAAACCACTGGGCTCTCTGTGCCCTCCCTGCCTGCATTTCCATAACCTCTGCTTTCCCCAGGGTCAGTTGCACCATCCCACACCCTTCACACCCACGTCGGTGCCCAGCAGTTACCCTTCCCCTGAAAGCCACATGCTCTGAACCATGCCAGCTGTGAAACAACTTCCCATGAAGCAGCTCCTTCTCCAAGCACCCTCCACACTGCATCAGGGAGGACAAGCTGGGGCACCAGGCCAGGGTGGGAGACAAAGGAAGTGCACAAGATGGAAGTGCTGGAGCCTGTGTCCCTTAGCATCCTCCACACTCATTGCAAGAAAGCCACAACGTGCAGGTGAGGTCACCAAGAGTCACCATGTGCACTCCACTGCAATGCACAGCCCCAGTGCTGCCATAGGTGGGCACAGGTTTGCACCAGCCTTGCTGTCTTATGGTACAAGCAGTAAAGCACCCACCCTGCCTGCCTTACTTAAACCTCAGAGATGGTCCAGGAGGGCACATTGATGCTCTTGGCCTGGGTACCACAAATGAGAGGCCCCTTTGTGCCACGGGTTCCCAGCAGCACCCACGAGGAGAGGGCTAGCACAGGCATCTGAAACAGCTCCTGGCAGCTTGTTTGCAGGCAAACAGTAATCCTCAGCTTGGCCTTAAACGGGTCAGAAGCCTTCCACAGTCCCATGGTCTGGCACAGCCTCTGCTTCCAAAGCCCAGATCCCACTGACTACAACAGGAGTCAGGCGCCTAAGTACATCTGGCCCCAACTTCACAGCATCCTCCCAGACACCCAGTCTGAGCAGCTCTGGTGATGCTCCTGGCTTGCCTGCAGATCCAACATCTGCTTCCACTTACACCCAAGCCCTGCAAGCGGCATCCTGGGCACCCGCCCGCTCTCCTGAGCCCCCACATCCCTGCTTCTTGGCAAGGACCAGCTGAGTTTGGCAATGAGATGGGAAGCTGTCCGGCTGCATCGCCCTCCCTCTCGGGAAGCTTGGAGGAGCCTCTTGGTTAGAGGCTTGCTCCAACTCCTGACTAGCTCTGTCAGTCACACTCAGCAGTTATATAATGAATGAAAAATGCATTTGCCTGGGTGGCAAAAGAGGGCACTGCCAGGAGCCAGGGCTGGCAAGAAGCAAAGCTACACCCCTCAGCTTCCCACTAAGGGCAAGACCACACCAGCAGCAAAAGTCTTTTTTTTCCCCTCCTCTCATCTGTTAACTAACAGGTGGCTGCCTCACAGCACAGACAAGATTTTGCTTTCACTTATTTCAGCCTCTCCAAACTCCAATGAATTTTTGACTAGAGTAAGGAGACATCTTTATGCCCAAAGCTGGTCAGCAATCAGCTTCTTTGGAACAGTGTTCAAATCATCCTCTGTACCAACCTCATTGGGTCACACCAGCCCAGCAACAACACAGAGCACAGGTCTGAGCTCACCAGGACACGCGTTTCATTATTCTCCAACTCAGTGAGCTGGGAGTTAGCTGAGGAAAGCTGTGGGCAACATTTTAACTTGAAAAGGAATCAGCAGGTGCTTAGAAAGCTGCTGCTGAAGTCACTTCAAATTTTAGGCTGTAGTGCTTTGGTTTAGGTTGTTGTTGGGGGAGAGGGGGTATGTAAAAACAAAGCAATCCCAGCCCTTGCAAAACTCAGCTTTTCACCAAAACTAAACCCAGATTTCAGTACAAAATATAATCAAAGGACAAACCTTTTTTGCTTGCATTAGGGGAAAAAACCTCTCTTCCCTAAGAAGAGCCACTGATGGTGCTTCCACAGCAGTATCTGCTTCAGGACAGGAACTCCATCCTCTGGGCAAAACCTCCCTCCTCCTATGAGAAACAAGTAGCAATTGCAGTCAGGGGATGGCAATGAGGCCATAGTAGGCACAGGTGCACCCAGTTAAGCAGGTGGTGCTGGAGATGCAGCCCTTTATAGAGCAGACCAAGTCGCCCTGGCCCATGGGCTAAATTAGGGATCGATGCCACCAGCCGGCAGTGCCAACTAGCCAGAGGATTGGCAGCCTGCACTATACATCCACAGCAGGATGCATTTCCTCCCTGCACTTGCAAACAGCTCCTCTGCTGGGGCTCCCTACAAGTGGCTTCTGCAGAGATGCTCACAAACCACCAAATGAACCCTGAGAGCAAAGTACAGAGCCACAGACATAAGGGGGAGAAGATAAAGCCCCAATTGTGCACCCTTCTGTGTGCTGCAGCAGCATTGGGTCACCTGCATCATCCTCCAGACAGCAGCACCCCCAAGGCTGAGGTCTCTTTTCTGTTTGCTTTCCCAATTCCTCTGCAGCAAGCCAGGCCAGTTGGAAGGAAAAGGAGTAAAAAACAGAGGGAAAGGAGGGGGGAAATTAACTCTTTGCAAATCGAGTTGTTCATCTTCATGAGAGTTTAATCCTGCCACAGCAAGGTCAAAGTTGAACTCTGGGGTAACAGGCTTTGTTCTGTCCTTGGAAAGAGCATGCAGCCAGCAGCAGAGGACAGAGGGATGGGGAGTGTGGGCTGGAGCAGGGCAGCTGGGCAGCCTCCACTCCCACAGGGCTGCTTCAGAGGGACCAGCTGCTTTTAGCTCACTTTCCAAACAGATATCTCCAACCAGCCTGCCCTTGAAACCTCGGATCATCCCTGCTTGCTTTTTAAAAAAAGTTTATTTGGTAACATTTAAAACTTTATTTAAAACTCCTCCTTCCAGCAAGACATCAGCCAGGTTTTTCATAACTATTCTTTCTGGGCTGGTGAAGGATTAAATCTGGTTAAATGGGAGGAACACAACTAGTTTTAACTCCCTGGAGACCCAGAGCATGGGAAAAGCTGCTCCCTCTAGTCTGCTTCAGGTGTCAGCAAGGAGTTTTAGCTCCCTGCTCAGTGAAGGGGATTGGATGCATCCAGACTTCATTTTGCTTTGCAAAAGAGGGACTTTTTATAAGGGCCTGTGGTGCTAGGACAAGGGGCAATGGTTTTAAACTGGAGCCTAGGCTTTAGGAAGAAATTCTTTGCTGTGAGGGTGCTGAGACACTCAACAGGTCACCCAGAGAAGTTGTGGATGCCTCACCCCTGGAAGACCAGACTGGATGGCTCCTTGAGCAACCTGGGCTAGTGGGAAGTGTCGCTGCCTATGGCAGGGGGGTTGGAACTAAATGATCTTTAAGATCCCTACCAACTGAAGCCATTCTATGATTATAAAAAGCATAAGTATGTCTCTTAAGTGCTTTAGCTCCTCCCAGATATTATTCTGCCTCATCTGAAGCACGAACATCGCCACGGATCCTCCGCTGTGGATGTGGCCATGGGCTGGGAATGCTCCACACGTTTCCATGGCAACCCTCCCATCCCTGCGGGGCTCTGGCCGGGAAAGCGAGCGGGAGTGGCAATGACATCACCGACAGGGCAGCCAACAGGCAGCGGCCGTGGTGATGTCACAGCCTCGCCCCCAGCTCCAAGGATCACTGCGGGGATCAGGGGTTGACCCTGACAGCCTCAGCTCGGGGCACCCACGCGGATGTCACTGAATCACAGACTGCCCTGGGTTAGAAGGGACCTTAAAGATCATCTAGTTCCAAGTCCCCTGGCAATGGCAGGGAGACCTCTCTCCAGACCAGGTTGCTTAAAGCCTCATCCAGATTGGTCTTAAACACTTCCAGGGATGAGGCATCCACAACTTCTCTCAGCAGCCCTTTCTGGTGTCTCACCCAGTGTCACTGGGAAGGCCAGGCTGTGGGGACAGCCTTGGGAAGGGGGCAGGAGTATTTCACCCATGGGATCACCCAGCAGAAAAGGAGCTTGAAGAGGGAAACCCACACAAACTGCACAGCTGTCCACCCTCCTCGCTGGGCTGAAGGTCCTGCAGCACCTTGAGATTTGTGGGGGTTAATGCCAAGCTTTTGCTTTTACTGTTCAGTTTTAGCCCAAGCTGGGATCAAGGCTTTGAGCAGCCCTGGTCAGCCATCCCCACCAACTCATCATTATGTTCAGCCACAGGCTGTGACTGTGTGAAAGCATCAAACTGGGGAAAGTCCCAAGTGACACGGTGAGAGCAGCCACCAGAGCTGCACACAGGGTCCACACCAAGTTTAGGGGCTCAGATTTACTGCTACCAGGTTACTGTCCAAAGCATAGATCACAAGGAGAAAAAGGAGTGGGGGGCAGAGGTGGTCAGCACGGGGGTCAGTCCTAGGAACACATGGGGAAGGAGATGAGCAGGAGAGCAGTGTCAGGAGAGTTCTTGATGAGCAGCTTGGTAACACCTGAGCCCAGGCTGTGTCTCCTCTCTGATCTCCCACAGTCACACTTGAGCAGAGGCAGTGTCCCCCACCTGACATGGGAACAGTGTGACTCAGTGGGTGACTCACCCACCTCAAGCCAAGCCACTGCCGAAACACTTCAATTAACATTTAGATTAACCCAAGCTCCTGAAGAACCACGCAATGAGAGGCACCATACCCCCACACCAGGCTCAGGACCCCATAATACCCACCCCCACCCCCAGCCTGGCAACAACCCCTGCAGCCCCGGGTGGCCTTGGCACAGTGCCGGCAGCAGCCGGGTGGATCTGAGTCACCATGGCCCGCGCTTGCTCAGGCTCACCTGCTCAAACACTCCAGCACGTCATGCCCCAGGAGATGCTGTTGCCAAAACTGCAGCTCAGCCACTCCCAAGAGACAGGAGGAAAACCTGGCTGGGTGCAGAGAATGGG
Organism: Ramphastos sulfuratus; assembly: GCA_013399055.1. NCBI lineage: Eukaryota > Metazoa > Chordata > Aves > Piciformes > Ramphastidae > Ramphastos > Ramphastos sulfuratus. The sequence continues at coordinate 22,996 of WBNM01041544.1, forward strand.
TGCAGGGGGTGCCAAGCTGCTACTCTTCACACCACCCAACCCCTTCACTCCACCCCTCTTCAGCTACTCTGGAGTGGGAGGCAGAAAAGCTGCACTTGGAGCCATCTCCCACATGGCATCCCAATGGTGATGAAAGCAGGTGGGGCACCGTGGCCAAAAAAGCTGCTGGGGTGCTCAGAGGAGACACAGTGAGAGGAGGGAGAGGCCCAGAGCCAAAGCCAGCATCACCTCACATCAAGCTGCACTAATCAGTGCGCTCAAGCGGCAAAGGAATTTTATCACCTTAAGACAACTCCAGGCAGGTTTCTCCTCCTCGGTCCCACTGTTTATTAAACACCCATGCAGGCCAGCAAAGCACAGGTGAGTCTGCTCTCCTCCAGTTCTCAGGGAGGGGTCTGGGGAGCCATTTTTGTCCTTCCCAGCTGCAAGATGCCAGCAGCACCTGGCTGAATGTGGCTGTGCTGCAGCTAATGCTGCTTCCTCCACTGCTTGTCCAAGGAAAAGTGTTCCCATGTTTTCCTGGCCTCTGCACTTTCCAGGCTGGTGGCCACCACGGATCAATAAGCACCAGATGCCCAATGCTAAAAATCAGTCCCTAGCTGGGCACTTATTGCTGGCAAGAATCAGAGAAGGGGAAACCCAGTGAGAGCCAAGGACAGTTATGGGAGCTAGGCAGCCACTGCCCCAGGCTGCAGAGTCATCACCATATCCCTGCTGGGGCAGCATGGGACAGGTCATGTGCCCATGGGAAGGACATTGCTGCTTGAAATACAGCCCTGGGCTCTCCATCAGCTGAGACCAGTCACACTTACTGCACCTCAGTCTATTTAACATCCTCTAGCATTCACAAACACCAAGAGGTCTTCCAAGGAAATATCTTACTCTCCTTACCCTAAGCCCACTGCTTCATGTTCTATGGATGGTCCCTCAAGGGCCACCTCCAGCCTTTGAGGACTGGAGCTTGCAAATTTAAATGCTTCTGCTGTCCAAAGCAACCTGCAGGTCTTCCACAACATCTCCCCTGCTGATCCTTCACAGATGGTTTTGCCACAGTTGCTAATTTACAAATAGGGCTTGTTAGCAAGTTGGATTACAGGGGATTAACAATGATAACACTTCTGATACCACGGCTATTCAGCAGCCCAGTGCCACAAGGTCAGCCATAAAAAGCTGGAATAGCATCACAGACCATGAGAACCTAACAGATCTGGTTCTCTGCCAAGAGAAGAGATATGAGCATCTCAACAGCAAAGACAGATGGGCTGAAGCACCTCCACAATCTCCTGACCTGCTAAGTCAGGTTTGCCAAGAGCAGCCTGGGGATGCATTATGGGAAGAGGAAAGCTCTGCAAGCCACTGCGTTTGCACACAAAACCTGCACCTCTCCGAAGCACCAACAGCCAGTCTGGGTGCACCAACATGATCCAGCCACACAAACAGGTTTGCTGTCCACACAGCAGGCAGGCCTGAACTTAAGGGAAGTCACAAACAACTATGAGCACAGGAAGACATCTTGAGATGCATCTAATGGTGCTCTCTGCTCCAAGGCCAGAGCCAGACCTTCCGCTTCTGCACCAGAGCAGCTCTCTCTATGTGCTTGAACAAAGCACCAAAAATCATTTTCTAAAAACATCTTGTTCTGAAAACAAAGCATTCCTCAGAGCTACAGAGCACAGAGAACCCCCAGCACCAGGACTCCCTCCAGCTAAAACAAGCCTAGAGCCCAGCGCATGCCAGCTCCAAGGTGCCAGCCACCGGCAGGTCCTCCCCTTGGCTCTCCCCTGCCATTCAGAAAAGCTTGGTGAGGAAGAGGATTTGTTAGCTCCAGTCGGGCCCGTTCCTGTCCAACAGGTTTGCTCTCCTGTCCCACATTGTTACTGTTCCCATGCAACCCCCTGTAGGCATATTGGGGCACGTCCGGAAACGATTACGATCAGCTACAATAATGTTCGAGCGGCTGCGGAGCGCAGGCAGCGCAGCACAACAGCCTCTGCCTTCATTTTATGAATGAGTAAACCCTTATGCTTTCTATAAATGTCAAGATAAATTACCCCTGGGCATTCCCCTCTCAGCACAAACAACCACTTTACTGCTGCAGCTTTTTAATGGAGACATCAACCCGAATTACTTTCTTTTCCTGCAGAGGTTTGGAGCGGGCGGGGGGAGGATATCAAAGGAGGGGGCAACAATTGTGCCTGGAGCTCCCAAGGTTTAATCTTCCCCATCCCACCTGCAAGCCTTCTGAAGGCAGAAAGCCTTCGTGGCCACTCACAGAGCTGCTCTGCAACCAGGGGCTCCAGCTTTAGCAGTGCCTTTTAGGAGGAAGAAGGCAGTCCAGAGAGCAGCAAAAAGCCAAGCTCTCCTGGAGTTTCATCACTCCACAGCTCTGCACCTAAGTGGAGAACTCTCCAGGTGAGTCCAAGAGGACAACCAAGGCACTATGACCATAAGCAAGGCTACAGCAGGTGCTCAACAAACTCTGCCCATCGTGCAGCACTGCAGACAGAGCCACAATGTGCAGGTGACCAACTTCTCCTGGGCCCACCATTGTACTGGCTAATGGTCTGGGAACAGAGATTTAAGCCCTGGGGAAACCCTTAGAGCTGTCACCTCGTTGCCCACTGCAGGAACCAGGCTGCTCAGTGCCCCAAGAGAAGCCACCAGGTCCCAGCAAAGACCCACTGAGGCACAGGGGACAGGCTGTCCTCCCCGCGGGCAGCTGGAGAGATGCTGTGTGCCTGTGATGGGTCATTCCCCACTGCTGCTTTCCTGCCCCTCCCTCTGGAGCTCAGGTTCTGTTTTCCAAAACACGTTTGGAGGAGAAGCAGCTCCCTTTCCCAAACATGATTCACCTTCTTTCAGCATCGATAAGGCATGTCTAAAAATACCCAGAGATAAACATCTCTGAGACACAGGTGTTGGCCTCTCTGGCACAGCAGAAGAACAGCAGGGAAATAACCAAGAGCTGTGCTCAATAACCTGAACCCGCATTTGTCATATAGGATCTGGGTTTGGAAAGAAAGTCACAGCCACAACAGCTGGCACACCAGCTCTCTCTGCCTGCAGCAGGCTGCTTGTAGCTTGTGGGACAGTACCAAGCTGGCCAAGTCTGCCTCAGAACTGCTCAGAGGTGGGGATAGAAGAAGAGCAAGGACGCTATAGATGCTATGCTCTGGCAGGGGGGTTGGACTGGATGATCTTTGGAGGTCCCTTCCAGTCCCTGACATTCTGTGATTCTGTGACACATTTCTGTGAGGCTCCAGGTCTCATGGCATCAGTGCCCATCACAGCATTACAGCAACATCTCTGCTCCAAGGAGCAGCACAATTAGCAGAGACACAAGTGGCAGATGCTATTTACTGTACATGGCCCCAAGGGAGGGCAGCGAGGCCAGGCTGGGGCTTTGCAAGCTGCCAGACATCCCAGCTGTGCCCCACAGAACCCAGGACCAAGCCAACCCCCTGAGCAGATCCTTTCAGCCAGGATACCCAGGGCACTCAGCCACATCTCTGGATGTCTGTGGGGATCCACAATCCCAGCTGGGGGAACAGGCCCGGGGAAGAAAAAAACAAAACCAAAAACCCAGAAACAACCCAAACTGCCTCCAACTCCACAGGCTTCCTTCAGGCCCCAACTTGTCAGGCAGCCTTGCTTCGGTGCTGTAGCTTATCCAAACATCTTCATCTCTTTCATAAATTCAATCCCTCCTTATCAGTCATCAGGAGGAAATGCAGGAGCTTTAGCGACTGAAGTGTGGGGAAGAGCCCAGCTCTGATTAACCCACTTACTCCCTGGAGGTCACTCACAGTTCAGGCACTGTGGATTCACATGTTCTCAATCACGTACTTGGAAGCCAGGCTGGAGGTGAGAGGATTTTTTCGCGTTAGGGAGAGAGCAGAGGTAGGGAGGGGAAGGTCTGCAAATATGAATTTCAAAACTGCCAGCTCCCAGGACTAATGGAGAGCTGTGGAAAGCCACAGCAGCTCTTCTGTAAGCCTCAACTCTTGGAGCCCTGGCAAGGAGCAAGAGCCTCAACTTTAGGAGCTACCATTTCTGCAGCAACAGGGCTGCCAGGATGATTTCTTTTGGGTTTTTTTTTTTTTTTCTCTTCTGGGGTACTGGAGCACACCCTGAAGGGCTGCCATGTGGAAGGTGAGTCAAGAACTCCAGGAGTTCTCCTTTAGAAAGCAATCCTGTTGGGTTTCTGTGCTCATCTCATATATAATAAATCACATGGAGCTGGAGAGCTTTGCGGGACAGCAGTGTTTGCTCCTGCAGCCAAGCAAGCACCCGTCAAGTATGAGCAGTGACAGTGTTTGCAAAGGGCATATTTTCAGTAGGAAGCTCCCAAGGTTTTCACTTCCTACATCAGAGCTAACATTCACTCCTCAGTGTGCAGAAAACCACCACGGGATTTGTGTCACTCAGCAGGTGAGGTTTCAAAGAGCAAACCTCGGTTCATACCCCGGGTAATGATTTGTGTTTTGGCAGCTCTCAACATGGGGCAACATGCAGACACCCACTGAAGGGATACAGCAGGGAGAAAGGCTCTTCCCAAGGGGGAAAAAATGGAATGAAATAAATCCCTTTTTTTTGCTAAGAACACCTGGCAAAGCAGCCAGCCCCCTCCCAGCACAGCTCACGGGGACAAGGCATAGCAAATAGTCAGTGTTTAACAAGGCATTAATAGGCAGCAGCAGCGGCGTGTGGAGTGCAAGGAGGCACATTTCCCACACCCAGACATCCTGGCAGGACCCAGCTCAACACCAGTCTTCCAGGATGCAGCCAGAGAGACAAGGCAACCTGCCCAAGGTCAAGCAGGGGCCTGGGGCAGTGGGAATGGTGATGGTGCTGTTTTCTTTCTCACAGCACTTAACCGCAGGACCTCCCTTGGGCAGTTTTGCCCTAAGCAGCACCTGCTCATATTTGCACCTCCCCAGTGTTAGCTGCAGAACTGGAGCCATGTGGCTTCATGGAGTGTAGTGAGACCCCTCCCACTGCTCTGTAATCACAGCAGCCATTGCATGTCCCACAGTCTTCCACTATGCTGAACCAGGATGCAGGCTCACAGGATGTCAGGGGTTGGAAGGGACCCAAAGAGGTCATCCAGTCCAACCTCACTGCCAGAGCAGGACCAGACAAGCTAGCTCAGGGCACACAGGAACACATCCAGACAGGCCTTGAAAAGCTCCAGAGGAGACTCCACAACCTCTCTGGGCAGCCTGTGCCAGTGCTCTGGGACCCTTCCAGGGAAGAAGTTCCCTCTTGTGTTGAGCTGGAACCTCCTGTGCTGCAGCTTCCATCCATTGCTCCTTGTCCTATCCCAGGGAGCAAGTGAGCAGAGCCTGTCCCCCCTCTCCTGACCCCCAGCCCCCAGATAGTTATGAACATTTATGAACTCTCCTCTCAGTCTTCTCTTCTCCAGACTAGAAAGCCCCAGGTCCCTCAGCCTCTCCCCATCAGGCAGTCCTCCAGTCCCCTCATCATCCTTGTAGCCCTCTGCTGGACCTTCTCCAGCAGATCCCTGTCCCTCTTAAACTGGGGAGCCCCAAACTGAACACAGTAGTCAAGATGAAGTCTCACCAGAGCAGAGTAGAGGGGTGCAGAGATGAAGCCTTCTCCCACCAACCAACTAACATCCTCCTCTTCACAGTTGTCTGTTGCTGACTTGACTGGATCCAGCCCTAGGTTTATAGGGAGGCAGAAGACCACAGCAGAGTTTCTGTCCTCTGCAATGATTAAGTGCTCCTTTCTTCCCCAGAAACAGAAGATCTCCCCTTTCCACACCACCCTCAATACTTGAAAATTCACTTTTCCATACCGATGCACAGAGCAGGAAGAGGCAGGTTTTCCCAAAAGCATTCCAGTCGGCCCAAGATGTTGGAGAGGTTGACATTTCCTCCCAAAACAGGGTGGAAAGTGGCCTGCTGGGAGCAAAGCCCTGATAGAACAACTATACAAGGTCATCCCTGGCCCAGCTCCCTGCAACACACAGAGCCCTGAAGCTGGGGATGGACCTGATTGCAGAGAGATAGTGATGGGAGGAGGACAAAGGAGCCTGTAAGAGCCAGAAAGAGACCACAGCCAGAAAGTGACCACAGACCAACTCAGTGCTAATTGTAGAGCTTCCCAACATCCACCTGCCTATCTCAGGTATGGCAAGGAAAGGCTGCTTTGAGGATTTGCTCCTGCTCCTTCTCCATTTGCAGATGCTCCACCAGAATGCCACCAAGCCCAAAGCCATGTTTTCTGCCACAGAACTTCTAGACCAAAGAAGAAAACAGTCAAAAAGCAAGAGCAGGATGTCCCAAAATACCAACTTAAACATGCATATGCAAGGAGAGCTGCTTGGCCTGCCTGCAAATGTTCTCCAGTGTAACCCAAACCCCTGCTAATATGAAGTTGCTGAAGAAGCAGCTGTGAAGGAGGAAGGAAGCATCTCACTTGCAGATTGTCCAAGGGCATTGTCTTTGGGCACATCAACTCAACAGCAAGGTCTAAGCAAGGAGGAGCTGAACTCTCTCTGCCAGAGCTGACCAGGCTTGTAGTAAACCCAGTGCTGGGTGCAAACACAGCTGGAAGAATAAATAAGCAGGAGACTGGAGATGAAAGCAGGCTGCTGGCTGCTCCTTCCTACAAAGAGCTCTCTGACAGACCACAGAAAGATTTCCTTGGGGAGCAGAGAGCAAACACAGCACCTGAGGCACCTCAAACTGTAGGGAAGCACCTCAAAGTAGAGCAGAGTTGGGCTGCATTAGATGGCCAGATAGGTCTTTCCCCAGATCTAATCTTTTTAATTTGTTGTCATTCCCACAATAATGCTCTGTGTTTTCATTTTGTTTTTTTTTTTTTTTTTTAATTAAGTAAACCACAATATCATTTCAAGGGCTGGCTTGCTGTCAGAGGTGATGTGCTTCCAGCACCCAGCTGGATGCTGCTGCTGGAGATCATAGAATCATAGAATGGTAAGGTTGGAAGGGACCTTAAGGATCATCGAGTTCCAACACCCTGCCATAGGCAGGGACACCTCCCACTAGCACAGGTCACTCAAGGCCTCATCCAACCTGGCCTTGAACACCTCCAGGGAGGGAGCAGCCACAACCTCCCTGGGCAACCTGTGCCAGCACCAAAATGCTGCAAACAGGGCAGAAAGCTTTTCCACAAGGGTTTTCTTCATGCCCCATCTACTCCAGCCTGCAAGCTCCTCGGGAAGCTGAGAGGAATCCATTCAATGAGGGCCATCAGCATCACCTCATATGATGCCATGTTGCCAGATAGAGGGGAGAACACACACAAGACAAGAGGACATTTGGAAGGCTCCAACCCACAACATCCCATTGGCAGGGCATCACTTTTTCAAAATCCCTGTTTGCTTGAAAAAGGAAGGAGGGGGGGAAGAAGGTCCAGAAACATTTCTTCATTCTTCAGGAATGATTAATTATCTGCCTTGGCAGAGTGTAAAATACCTCACTACTGCTGTAGGCTGGGCTGAGTTATTGAGTGAGAGCACTTGGAAAGCTCCCCCCACACACACCTCTAGATCACACAGCCAGAGCTGTGAGATGAAATTAAAGCGCATGCTGCTGAGAGGTAAGAGCCCAAACACCCCTGCTGGAGGGAAAAGGGTTGGGGGACTCCCCTGAAACAAGAGGCCAGCTTCTTAAAATAAAAGTAGTTCTTATTAATCCACAATTAAAGCAGATGGTAGCTGTGTCAGCAGAAACACCTTGCTGCAGTCTGGGTTAGGTCCCATGGAAGTCTCCTCAGGCACCGGCATGAAATAACTTTCCAAACCCAACTTGCACCCCAGGGATGCTCCAGCACCAGCTACTGTTTCTCTGGGATGGGAGGACATTTCCCACCTTCTGGCACTGAAGGAGAGGGGTGGGATAAGGGTGCTACCCCTCAGGAGAACATTGAAATGAGCATTTTTCAAGCAGAAATGCAAAACTCGTGTGGCCTGGGCCACCAGGCTTGCACTGGGTCAAGGCACTTGCTCCACTGCACTGCTTTCCAAACAGGACATGGCTCAACTCAAAAAGGCCATGAGGAAGCTGCTCTCTCACTTTTCCTTCCCTGAAATCACTCACCACAGTCTCAGAAGAGCTGCTCACTGTCCTCACCCCAGCACTGCTCAACCTGCCTCCACAAAACTCTCACGAAGAGTGGTCCCCTGCTCCCACCCTCTCTGCAGCCACTGGAGCTGTGGAGCAGTAAGCTTCTGGAGGGGAAGATGTATGGGAACACTGGGGGAGGGCAGCATGGTCAGTGGACCATTAAACCTTGATATCCTGAAAAGCACCAGTGCCACCAAGAAGCACATCCTTGTGCACTGGCAGGAGGAGAAGCCTGCTTTGGGTAGCTACAGGCTGAATCAGCTGGGCAGCCAGCAGGTCCTCACAAGGCACCCATAAGAAGGTCACAATTAATTATGGCATCCTTGGGATCTTTTATTCTCCCTACCCAAGCCAGAATATCCTACTTTCTGGAACCCCACTGCTGCACATTGCCATGGATAGCCTGCAGACCACACCAGGTGAACATGAGGCATCCCTCTCCCTCCCCAAAGCTGCCACACAGAGGCAACCACAATTCCCCCAACCACCTATGCCTTCAGATTTATGTAAAGTCACATAGGAGAGGGAAAGGCTACCTGCAGCCAAGGTAGCTCTACCTTGGCTCCACACTACCACACCACCTTCTCTTGGACAACAGCAGCATCTAGAAGGTGCCAGCATGTGGGAAAGTTTCTTCCCTGAAGCAATGACCTTTCTCAGTTGTGAGAGGAGACTTGAGGTGAGGAAGCTGGGTGAGAGTTGCACTCAAAGCCCAAGGCAATCTGCTAAGCTTCAGGATAAAGAATCCCAAAGGGCACATTTGCAAAGAGCAGCTTTGCAGCTGGAGATGCACCAGAGCACACAGTTCAAGCCACCACAGTGGGGAGCATTGGCATCCAGAGAGGTCCTTTCCTCAATAGAGACAGCACAAGCTGCAAGAGCCAGGAGCCATATCTCAACTTTTTGGGATCTCTGGAGCTAATATTGGGTGTTCTTTGAAATCATTTCACAGAACCACAGAAATATCCAGGTTGGCAAAGCCCCTCAGGATCACCAAATCCAACCTAGAACCCTACTCTACAAGATTCACCTTAAAACATAGCCCTAAGCACCACATCCAAACCACCCTTAAACACAGCCAGGCTGGGTGACTCCACCTCCCTGGGCAGCTCATTCCAGTCCCTGACCACTCCATGAAAAACTTTTTCCTAATGTCCAATCTAAACCTCCCCAGTCTCAGCTTGAGGCCATTCCCCCTTGTTCTGTCTCCAGTTACCTGTGAGCAGAGCCCAGCAGCAGCCTCTCCACAATGCCTCTTTGGGTAGCTGTAGACAGCAATGAGGTCTGCCCTCAGCCTCCTCTTGCTCACACTAACCATCCCCAGCTCCCTCAGTCACTCCTCATAAGATTTATTCTCTCAGCCCTTCCCCAGCTTTGTTGCCCTCCTCTAGACCCCCTCCAGCACCTACAAGCAGCTCATTCATTTGGGTTTAATAATGTTTAATCATCTCCACACCGGATAGCTGCTTCTGCCCAGCCCAGAGCTCTCCAGCATCCTCAAGAAACAAAATGAGTCCCTTCCAACCAAGCCACACCTCTGTCCGGATCCTACCATCTCCAGAACAGCACACAATGGAAACAGAGCACTCCCAAGCAGCTCTCTGCAGTGACAAGACCCTCTCCATCCCCCTCCAATTCCCACCACCCCGGGGTGGGCGGCCCAGGCCTCCCCGTGCCGCTTCTGGCCGCGGGGACAGCCCGCGCCTGGCGCTGCCCTAAGCCCATCATGTGCAGCAGGCGCTCATGCCAGCGGCAGCCGCTGCACCTCCTCCCTGCTCCAAATCAGATTAAATCCACCGAGCTGCTGGGGCCTTGCAGGTTGTGTCATTGTAATTAAATCAGATTTACTCCCCACCACACACACACACACACACACCTCGCCCTCTCCCCTTTCCCAAAAGGAATTCTAATGACTGTGCAAGGCTGGGCAAGGGCAGGGGGGGGAAGGGCTGCCAGCATTGCACCCGCCTGCTGAAAGGGGAGAAATCAGGAAATGCAGTGCTTAATTCTCCACTTCTGATAATCCTCCACAAGAGCTAAAAACTCCCAGGCAGGTCCAGGACTCGTGGCGCCGTTCACCCACCAACGCAGGCAGCAGCAGCTCCTGCCAAGCTGGGGTTTCACAGCAGGTTTGATGCCAGCAGAGCCCCAAGCAGCAGCATGTGGGATACAGAGTAAGGTGGACTGGCGAAGGAGGGCTGCAAAACAAAAGGAGGGGGGTGATGCTGAAAGGGGAGGTGGCTGCTCCTGGGTCACTTACACCACATGCACCACCCACTTGCTGCCAGGGCTAAGGGCAGCATCTCTGCCCAGCTCGGCAGCCCAGCAGCGCTTTCTCAAGCCTTTGTGGCTAATTCACACCCAGCTCAAATTGCTCAAGACCAAAGGCAATTATGGGTTTGGTTTTGTTGTTTTCTGATGGTGGGTTCGATGGCTCACGTTCCAGAAACCACCAGTGCTACCTTTCCAAAGCAAACACTAGTCCAGGGCAGGAGAGCTGGAAGAGCAGATCTGGCTGGTGAGGACACAGGCAGCTCCTGGCAGAAGAGCTGTTTCCCCAGTGCAGCCCCAAACACCTCTGTGCTCTGAGGGACCTCCACTTGTTGCTTTTGTGGGAACAGAGGCCCTGAGCCAGGCTTTCTGCTGGCATTGCCAGATGACCATAAGACCACAGCTTTCTTTTTCTTTCCTGGGATGCAAACTACAAAGCCAGGAGTCCTCCTGGACCTCAGGGTGCCAAGATCCTGCTGCCTAATTTATCTTCAGCAGAGACTTGCTGTGGACTTGCTTTTTCTACAACTCTCTGGATGTGGACAGAGCTGGGGTCAACAGCTACTTCAAGAGGGAGAACAGGAACATTGCAGGAGCAGGCCTGCCCCATCCCATAACTTCACTAATGGGTCAGAAAACCCAAGCCCAGCCCTGCTAAGAACTGAGAGGCAAGTCTTCTCCTTCCCCCTGCTCCTCACCTACACACCTGTGCCTGGAAAAGACCAGTCTCATGTTTCAAGGGTCAGCTTGGTCCCACAACTCCAGCTCCTTTGGCACTGGTGGTGAGGTGCCCTCCTGCAGGCTGTGGGTCTCACCCCAGCCTGAACCACCTTGGCTCAAGCTCTTCCAGGTGGCCAGCAGAGCTGGCTTTGGAGATTGAGGGCAGTTAACTGGGCAAAGAGGAACAACAAAGCTTGTTCTCAACTGCCAGCTTTGCTTGGGGATGTTGGGGGGGGAATATACTAATTAACATTTCAATGTCCGTTTGATTGTATTTCTAGCCTACAACAAGGAGATGCATTTGCTTTTCTCATTGTTCTCCTAGCACCTGAACCCAAACCCACAACACAATCCAGTCATCACCATTATAACCACAGGAGCATCCTCCCCTCACCGCAGGGGCTCAGCAGGGAAACATTCCTCTGGCTTTTCCACACCAGCAGCACACACCCACAGCCCTGGGAGTGGGAAGCCACCCTTCAAATTACAGCAATTAAAATTATGTATATTAATAAATGACTCTGCTTTTCCTAACAGGATAACCTGCAGGTGCTTGCTAGCAGAACTGGGAGGCCTGAGCCCTTTTTGCAGCAGATGGGTGAGTCCTTGGCACTGCAGGATGAGACCGTGGCAGGCTCCAGAGGTCCTGGGAGTACACCCAGGGAAAGGCAGAAGTGACCATCAGTGTCCTCCCCTCTTCCAGAGCATCCAGGAAGCATCAGCCTCTGCAAAGCCACAAACCCAAGGAGATGAAGCTCCTTTTCCAGCATGCAGATGTCTGTAGGGACTTTTGAAGCCCTCATGCTTGGATTCCTCCCTTGCACTCAGCACTCCCCAGCCAAAGCAGGGGCCAGCTCAGACTCCAGCCACCCACATGCTCACAGCACAAGCTGGCTCTGGCAGGGACCCAGCTCTGAGAGTTGGGGAGGGAGCATGGCAGTATTTGTAGTAACCAAAACACCAGTCAGCAGGCCACGTGTGCAGCTTTCTACCACCTTCTCCTGGGGCCAGGATCAACTCCTCTTCCCACTCCAGCTGTTTCTTTCTTTCCAGTCCGGGAAGGTTTGAACTGCTTTTTAAGGCATGGGGTGGATACAGGTATAAAAAGAGCCATTTACTTCAAGCCCTCCCCATTCTCATCCCTTTCCAAATATTTCACATCTTTGTTTTCCTTTTCCAATCAAGAAAGATTGCTCACATTTGGTGAGCAAGACTAGATACAGGGAGAGGAAACAGCAGTTTGCTTCAACACCCAAGGCAAATGATGCCACCTGTTACACAAGCCACCCATTCCCACTACCAGTTGCATGCAAACACCAAAGTAATTTCACCCCCCTGGAGCACAAGTGAGCCCACACCCCCATGGGCAACCTCTTCACTCTGCCCAGCAAACACTGCACAAGTCTGCAAACCTCTGTCCCACCAAAGGGAATTAGGGCAGGAATTTAAGAGAACATCTGAAATTCATCCCAAAGGAGTTTTCTTATAGCCTTTAACTCACCACAGTGCCTGCAAGCATCCCAGTTGGAATTCTTCATGCAAACCCTTGGACTACACCTTTGACACTGTCAGGCTGGGGAGGTGGGCAGAGAGGAACCTAATGAAGTCCAACAAGGACAAAGTGTAGAGTCCTGTCCCTGGGCAAGAACAACTCTCTGCAGCAGCACAGGCTTGGGATGGACCTGATGGAATGCAGCTCCGTGGAGAAGGACCTTGAAGTCCTGGTGGACAGTAAGTTGAACATGAGAGAGCAATGTGCCCTTGTGACCAAGAGGGCCAATGGTCTCCCAGGGGGCATTAAGATGAGTGTGACCAGAGGTTGAGGGAAGTTCTCCTGCGCTCCTACTCTGCCCTAGTGAGGCCAAATCTGCAGTACTGAGTTAAGTTCTGGGCTCCCCAGCTCAAGAGGGACAGGGAACTACTGGAGAGTGTCCAACAGAAGGCTACGAGGATGATTAAGGGAATAGAACATCCCTCCTGTGAGAAAAGGCTGAGAGACCTGGAGCTGTTTAGCCTGGAGAAGGCTGAGAGGGGATCTGATCAATGTTTACAATGTTTAAGAAGATGGGACCAGGGACAGAGCAAGAGGACACAGCCTCAAACTGTGCCAGGGCGGGTTGAGGCTGGATATTAGGAAAAAGATCTTCACAGGAGGAGTGATTGGCATTGGAATGGGCTGCCCGGGGAGGTGGTGGAGTCACCATCCCTGGAGGTGTTTAAAAGAGGAGTCTGGATGAGGCACTTAGTGCTATGGGTTAGTTAATTAGAAGGGTTAGGTGATAGGTTGGACTCGATGATCTTAGAGGTCTTTTCCAAGCTGGTTGATTCTGTGACTGATTCTTCTCATCGCTGCCCAGTGATAGGACAAGAGGCATCAGGCACAAACTGGAACACAGGAAGCTCCCCCTCAAGATGAGGAAAAAAACCCTTTACTATGAGGGTGGCAGAGCCCTGGAGCAGGCTGCCCAGGGAGGTTGTGGAGTCTCCTTCTCTGGAGACTTTCAAAACCCACCTGGATGCATTCCTGTGTGGCCTGCCCTGGGTGATCCTGCTTTGGCAAGGGGGGTTGGGACTCGATGATCTGCAGAGCTCCCTACCATTCTGTGATTACCTTGAGCCTGCCACCACTGTGGGGCTGTCTGCAGTGGTCCCCTCCACCTCACAGGCTCCTCCTCAACCTTCAGCCCTTACTGCTCCCCAGAGCCCCACCGATAATATCACATTTTATATGGAAAACACTAAAATGGGATCACACCTTTTAAAAAGATATTTCCACCTCGCTGCCTACAGCCAGGCTTTGCCTTGCCCTCCCCCTCCCNTTTAAGAAGATGGGACCAGGGACAGAGCAAGAGGACACAGCCTCAAACTGTGCCAGGGCGGGTTGAGGCTGGATATTAGGAAAAAGATCTTCACAGGAGGAGTGATTGGCATTGGAATGGGCTGCCCGGGGAGGTGGTGGAGTCACCATCCCTGGAGGTGTTTAAAAGAGGAGTCTGGATGAGGCACTTAGTGCTATGGGTTAGTTAATTAGAAGGGTTAGGTGATAGGTTGGACTCGATGATCTTAGAGGTCTTTTCCAAGCTGGTTGATTCTGTGACTGATTCTTCTCATCGCTGCCCAGTGATAGGACAAGAGGCATCAGGCACAAACTGGAACACAGGAAGCTCCCCCTCAAGATGAGGAAAAAAACCCTTTACTATGAGGGTGGCAGAGCCCTGGAGCAGGCTGCCCAGGGAGGTTGTGGAGTCTCCTTCTCTGGAGACTTTCAAAACCCACCTGGATGCATTCCTGTGTGGCCTGCCCTGGGTGATCCTGCTTTGGCAAGGGGGGTTGGGACTCGATGATCTGCAGAGCTCCCTACCATTCTGTGATTACCTTGAGCCTGCCACCACTGTGGGGCTGTCTGCAGTGGTCCCCTCCACCTCACAGGCTCCTCCTCAACCTTCAGCCCTTACTGCTCCCCAGAGCCCCACCGATAATATCACATTTTATATGGAAAACACTAAAATGGGATCACACCTTTTAAAAAGATATTTCCACCTCGCTGCCTACAGCCAGGCTTTGCCTTGCCCTCCCCCTCCCCACCAGACTTCACTATCAGGCCTCTAAGCCTGTTTAATTGAAAAAATGTGAATTAGGCTAATTGACAGCAGATGAGTTCCACTGCTAAAAAGCAAGGGGACATTTGAGCAATCTGATTTATGGCAGCTGGGAACCAACCATCCCAGGTCTTTGCAGCCCACTTGTAGCCCCCCCCCCCCCCCGCCCCCAACTGCCAAAAGAGTTCAGCTGGCAAAAAGGAAAAAAAAAAAAAAAAGTAATTAGTGTTTAATTTCTTAACAATTTTTTTTTTAACCTTCATTTTAATTGCACTACATAAAACTGTCCTAGATTTTTACAGCCTCCAAGGCTACGTCCTGGACCAGTCCTCCTTGCTGGTTTTAATTAGGGTGAGACACGGCTGGCACGTTAATTTAAAGAGGAGGGGGAGAACCTCAGACCATGCTCCAGGAAGGTTTTTGCCATTACAAGCAGCCAACTCATGTCACCAGGCACTGTGTGAGCCGTGGGGAGCTGAGGCAGCCTCCCCCAAAGGTAACAAACTGCTGTCGCTGGGGGTAATGCATCCTGCTCAGAAGGGGAAGGTCTGACTTCTGTGCACCAAAAAAACTGGTCTGCAAGGAGGGAACAGGGATATCTCCAGCAGGAGAATTTCCTCTCCTTGAAGGCACCTGAAACATGAAGGCTTAGAGGAGAAAACTAGCTTAGCCTGCAGCAGCTGCTACCAAGCAGCTTTAGGGCTAATCAGCATTCCTAAGGGATTGGGTCTGCAAGCACCCCAATGGTCCTGCTCCTTCCACAGAGAGGATTTATGGAGATGCACAGCAAACACATAGCAAGCCCTGGAGGAGACTGTGGAAGATATGGTCCCAAAATGCACCCACCTGTGCCAGAAGGGAGCTTGTGGCTGTGTCTTTCAGCACAGCAGGAGGAACAAGAAGGTAGGGCTGGGCTGCAGCATCCCAAAGGAAAAGGGTTGTGGATGGCATTGCAGCCCCAGCTCTGTGTCCTGGTTTGCAGCCAACTGCAGTGCCACCAGCTCAGTGGGAGCAGGACACAAGGCACCACCCCGCAACGGGCAGAGGCTGTAAGCAGCTCCCTTCCCTCTGCTCTCCAGTGGTTTAAGAGCTGAGCACAAGTTGCTCCACTCCATGTCAGGTCTCCAGTTGGAACAACACTTCCCATTGACTAGCAAAGGAAAGCCAAGTAAAACACCACAGGGACCCCTTGTTCCCACTCAGCTCACACATTGCCCCTCCATTTACCTCCCTTTGCTTTGGCCATCCCAGCAAAGCCATGCAGCAGGCAGGGAGACACCAGCTAGGGTAGCCCAGGAGGATGGAGCAAGGCCAGTTGTGTACCATGCATATGGTGCTTAGGGCTTTAAAACCCAATAGTTACTGCAATTTAAAACATGACTGGGGAGCATCTCCCTAGGAAGGCACTTCAGGATTCAAATAAATAAGAGGCATCCATGTAGCAGCACCACAGACTGCTCAGGCTCTGATTATGCTCAGAGGTGATGGAGGAGAGAATGTGGCAAAGCAAAGAGGTGAATGGGGATGGAGCATCCCCTCCAGCCCTTAACTCTTTTGGGAAGTCTTGGCTAGGTTGGCTGCAGCCAAGGCAAGGATCTTTTATCAGCCCAGTTCCCAACTCCACACCCCCTAACAAAGATGTTTTTTCATGAGTTTCAAGGAAGTCTCCAGCAAGGTAGAGGTGAAAGAGCTGCCCAAGGGTCAGCTAAAACATCAGCTTGTCCCTTGCAGGACACCAGAGCTCCCCAGAGGAGTTTCTGTGTGGAAGGTGGAAAAGAGGAGGAAATAATTGCAGAAGTAGCTGAGAAACAGCTGATGCAATGGGAAAGGGACAGATTTTCCTCCATTGTCTGAGCTTGGCCCTACTTAGAAAATCTTAGGATTCCTGGAAAGGATTTTTCCAGGGGAAAACAAAGGATTAGCCCTTTAATGAACAGACAGCAGGCTTGGATTTGCTCAGCTGTGTTGTCTGAAGAATGAGAACCAACAACCACCTATTTCACTCCTGGGTTCTCTCCTCTGTTTCAAGGCTGAATGCTGGAGGATGCTGAGGAGCTGTGTCCTGTCAGCTGCTCCAGCAAAGGGTCCACATCTGCCACACACAAGCATGCTTGGAAAATCACACAGCAAATGAAAACTGCCCTGATGGCTTGTGAGTGTTTGCCTGTTTCAAGGGAAGGTAAGAAAATCTGACCAAATTGAGAAGTGGGAACAAACCACATCTTCAGAAAACCCAACCACCCACGCTCCAGCCAGGAGGGTGTTTACTAGGAGCCTCCAAGCACTCTGCTCAGAGTGACAATGGGTCCCTGTCCACATCCCGGGTGGGACACATCCTGCACACACCTGCAGCCTTGGTCTGACACTGCTAAGCTGTCAAAACAAACATGAGAACGAAGCACAGGCAGCCTCCAAATCCACATATCATCGCCTCCAGGACCCAAGCAGGGCCTGGAAATTCCCCCTGAGCTGGCCAGCAGCTCCAGCAGATGGGTTTTACAAGCCCCAGAGGAGAAATAACATCTAGGCGAGCATCTCTAACTGCCTGTAAATACAGACCAGATGATGATGGGACAGATGAAATGGGACAGACACAGGGATGAGAATGGAAAACTGCAACTGGGGAAGAGGGTGGCTGCGGATGGCTTTTGCTCCCCTCTGCCTGCTCAACCTGGCTTCCTCCTCCTCCTCCCTGCAGTGACTGCTGGCTTCTAACTCTGTATTTATTCAATGTGAAGCAGACAAAATTAACCACTCATCCCTGAGCCCTTGCCCATCCCTGAGCCCTTGCCCATCCCAGCTGGACTCAGCTGCCCCTTTTTCCCAAACAGCAGGATGAAAGCAAGCAAGGGGCTTTCCTCCCATTGAGCCTCTGGAATAGGATCCCCAGGTTAGAAACCCAAGAAGAAACAAATCCATCTTCTCCAGGCCATCACTCATGTCCATTTGTTCCCAGCACTGTGGCTGCCAAACTTGATACCCCAAGCCCTGGGGCACATCTCTGCTCCCAAAAGCATCTGCACTTTGGACCATTCCTGGTGTGGGTGCAGATGGTCTTCTCTGTAGAAGGACCTGGCTTAGGCTCAGGGCTTATAACCCTGGGGGAATTACTGAGCTGCAGGTTGGGTTTTCCCAGCAAAGGAGCCAGCTGCAAAGTCCCCCTCTGCCTCTGGTGCACCCAGGGAGGGAGGCAGCTGGAAATATGCTCTGAGCAATGCTCAGTATGAAGGAAAGTGAAGCTGGTGCTAGATGGGGGACAGATGGGGAAGGGGAAGAAGCAGCAGTTTAGCACTAGGCTAGCAAAAAGAGGTTCTTTATAGCTGGACTTGCACAGCTGCAGGTACAAACAAGCTGGACCAGAAGTCTTTTTTTGCTGCTTTCAGTGCAGAGGTAAAAAGGGCCATAAGATAGGGCAGGATCCAGTGTTACCCTTCACAGCGAAAATCACCACAGGGAGCTTGCACCTGCTCCAGATTGGCCCTACAAATCCAACCACCAGCTGAAAACCATCCTAGGGCACACAGTGGGTGAGGTCACGCCAGTGGGAAGCTCACCCTGCATGGGGAGATGCTGCAGAGCAGGGCTGGGGAGGCTGAAGCACCACGAACCCAACCAGCACCTCACCCTGCATCCCTGCTGGCTGCTCAGCCCCGGGGCAGATCAGACCTGAGCAAAAAGAGGAAAAAAAAGGGAGACAGAAGCAGTTCAAAAGCAACTCCTTGAGCCTACCTGGCTAAGCACAGAGCAGAGCCTTATCAGCACCCATAGGCGCCAGCCGCTGCAGCGCACACAAAAGGCAGCCCCTGGGCCGAGCCAACCAGGCTTAATGTTTGCATTTGGCAAAGCAAACTAATAAATCCCCACGAGTTTATCCATGCTCCCAGTTTGTATTTATTAGGAAGAATGACAGACAGGTTTTCCTCCTGGGTACACAGGTAAATAGCAATACAGCTCCCACACCCTTCCCCTTTGTAACGGCCTGGCTCTCTGTTTGCTCACTGTCTCTGAACGAGCCGGGGCTGTGTGAGTGACCCACAGGAAAGGCCTTTGAAGTGACAATTAGTTCTGAACTCCAAAAGCTCCGCACCTCAGCCTTCAGCTTCCCCCTTCCCCCATCCCCAGAGCAGGGCCTGCAGCTGTGGAGCAGGAGGACAAGCACCACCAGCACCCATCGGCAGGTCTATGCAGGCTGGGATTAAGCAAGGAGCAGTGCCCGGGCAGGGAATTGGTTTGGAAAAGGATGCCACAGTGTGGCACTGGCTGTGGCACTGCTGCTGTGTACTGGGGTGGGAGGTGTGAGCAACCCACAGCCTGGGAGAATTCAACCTCCTCACACCTCAGCTCTCCCATCACAGTGATTCACATGCAGCTGCAGAGCCCAGCCTGGGGCAGGCTGGCTGCAAGAGTACCACACATGGCAGTGCCATGTCAGCCACCAACAGTCTTACACTTGCCCTGCAGCCATCAAGCTGAGGTGTCTTCCAGTAGCCAAAGTCTGCATTTTCAGCAGGTACACTGCAGCTCCCCAAGCTCAGAGGGTGTGTCCCACAGCTAGCCTGAAAATCCAGGTTTGACTTATGTCATTTGTCTGAGGGCTTCTCCTATGCACTGCTGCTGTCTGGGGCATGGGCCCAAATTCATCACAGATCTGAGAGGAGAAACTGCCAAGGAGAGAGCAAGACCAGGGGAGCTCAGAGCACCCAGTTACACCAAGCCTCACTAATGTGCTGCTTTGCTTGTAGAGCAAAGGCACATGCATGGCACTGCCATGGCACAGTAATCACATCCACAGGGCACAGTAACCACCCCTTGGGGTCCACTTGCTACCCAGAGAAAAAGAGCATCCTCTGCTTCAGACCCACCTTGAAATAAACAATGGTGAAGGACAGATCATCATCTCCACCCCACCACGCTCCAGGGTGTCCACACACACTGTCCAGGCTGCCCTGGCACACAGCTGGTCACCTGCACTGCTGGGTTGATTGAATTGATGCAGATGACTTTGACATTGGCTTCTGTTAGGGATTCCCAAACCCAATTATTACCAAACCAAAAAAAAAAACAAAAACACCAAACCAAACCAAGAGAAGCTTCATGGCTTGCTGGGCTTTGCTGCTCTCCCAGAGTTTTGCCCAAGGGTACAATCTGATTCTTAACAATCTCTGAAGTTCTTACAAGGTGAGTAATGAGTTTCAAAAGAAAGGACCCAAAATTCTGTGTTTCTGACCAAATTTCTGCAAGTGAGGAAGTCACTGTGCAGAGAAATGAAGCCAGGGATATGTAGAGATGCTACCAGTCACACCAGTGAGTGACCATGGTGAGCACCATGGCTGCACACCACTTCTACTGAAACCATGCTCAGGAGGCTTCTCTGCTTTTAAAATCAAAGGGCACTTTTTTTTTTTTTTTTAAACAATGGTCTACATCTTTTATTTTAAAATAACATTTCCATTACATAAATCTCTTTTATGTTGTATTTCCACATGGCACCTTCTGGTGCTTTGCATCAAATCTGCAGGATGGAAGGAGGAAGTTCCTCACCCTGAGGGTGGTGAGACACTGGAACAGGTTGCCCAAGGAGGTAGTGGAAGCCTCATCCCTGGAGGTCTCTAAGGCCAGGCTAGATGAGGCTCTGAGCAACCTGATCTGGTATGAGGTGTCCCTGCCCATGGCAGAGGGGTTGGAAGTGGATGATCCTTGAGGTCCTCTGCAGCCCTGACAACTCTATGATTCTAAAACACACAGTCCAACATGATTTAAGGGAAACTAATTTGCATTGCAGAGAATCATAGAAGTGTTTCAGTTGAAAAAGACCTCTAAGATTGATTCCAACCCTCAACCTAACACCACCATGGCCATTAAACCATGTCCCAGAGTGCCATATCTATGCACTTCTGGAGCAGGAGGCACGGGAGGGGCAGCTCTGGCCCCGCTGTCAGGCAGTGACAGTTGAGGATTGCAGAAAAGAGAAGGGGAAAAGGACAGGGGAGAATTTTTCTGCAAAGCAAAAGGGCTTTAAACCCTTGGCCTGGCTTTGTTAGGGCAGAGAAGTTTGCCAAAGCCCTGGTTTCCTGTACAATCAAAGGCATCCCCTCAGCAGCCCCACGATAGGGCCATGATGTAAGTGTGGCTGAGCCAAGGCAAACGGAAAAGAACATCGAGCACTCGCAGAGGCAGGGGGGTTGATTAAGACTTTTAATTCTTTTTGAGGGTGACATTTTTCCCTGTTTTGACATTCCCCTCACTGCACTCATGCACCTGGGCTGGGATCCACAGGGGATGTGCTGGAACTGGGGGTTCTCAGCCATCCAGAGCAGGAGAATCCACCCCAAAGCCATCCAACACCTCTGGCTCACGATAAGGCTCTGCCAGGCAGCTTTAAAACACAGGGCACTGTGATTACCAGCTCAGCTTCCTCCCCATGGCTCCTCCAAAAGCTTTTGCCCCTCCAGCTCTCACTGCAGGCATCAGCACTTTGTGAACACCACATGCTTCAGGCTGGGTCCAGCCATCCTCAAGAAAAACCCAAGACCCCAAAAGGCATCAAAAAGAAGAGCAGAGGGGTGAAAGAAAAAAAAAATCCACATCTAGGATTGCCCTTGGAACAGGGCAAGCACTTGGTCCTTCACAGGGAAAAGCATTGAGCTACTGTTTGACCCAAGAGCACTTCACCATCCATCACCAGCACTTCCCAGCCAAGAGGATAATTTCCAAAGCCCAGCAGAGAGCAGCTAATTAAGTCCTCTCAGCTCTGCGTAGGAGTCAGGAGCGAGGTCAGCACTGGGAGGAAATTGGAGCCCAGAAAGCATAGAGGGGGCAGCTGGTGGGGAAGTTGTTTTCAGTGGTGGGTGAAGGAGTTCACCACAGCTTCTGATGCTCCATTGGTCCACGATGAGCTCAGGCTAAGCTGCTGGTCCCTGCTGTCCCTCTCTTGAAGTGCCCATCCTCAGGAGGGTGGTCCTGGGTGCTCTGACCACAATCAGTGCTGCAGCACCTTGGCTGTCTCCTCTCAGGTTTCTTCATTCCAAACCTTCACCACAGACCCTGTGAAGGAAAAACACAATGTTAATGGAAGGTCCAAGCTTGTAGGCAGCTGGTTGTGATTCCTCTCTGTCACCAAAGGACACATCTAGAGCACATGTAAAAGAGAAGACACACCAGTACCTCCAGTGCCCCCTCCAGAAGCACCTTTGGCATTGGTGCCTTCAAGCCTACCCTATACTCACCAGGACCAAGGCTCCCCAGTTTGGAGGCTGGAGCCCTTCTCAAGCCCTGGCCCTCGGGGGCTGGTGAGGACCCATTGTGCTTGCAGAGTTCACATCTAAGCAGGCTGGAAGGAGCTCTCCATCCACAGTGACAGCTGAGTCACCAGCACTCCAATTTGGATGGTGAGATGAGGATGTGTTGACAGCATCCATGAGAAAACCAACCACATCACTCCAGAGAGCCCAAAAGCAGTGGTAGCCCCCAGGCTGGGGTCCCACAGGGTCAGGAGACATCAGATCAGGGTGCAGGATAGCACCAGGGTGGATGAGAGACACAGCCAGAGGGCTGGTGGAAGGGAATCAAGTGGCTGTTTCCACACAGCAGACAAAACAACAGCATCTGGGAATGCAGAGGAAGGGAAAGCAGCTCAGTGCTGGTGTGCTGCATTATGTGGTCCAAGGGACATGCAAGTCAAATTCAACATCCCAGTGCCAAGCTGGGGTGCAAGGTGACAGCTCTAGCACCAAAGACTGCACAGGGAGGACTGCTCCCCATCAGAGGAACAAGCAGCTCAGGCAGCTCTGCCTGAGCACTACCTCCCTCTACCTACTAGGGAGGTTGCAGCCAGCCCATGCCCATCCCTGTGCCCTCACTGCTGTCCTGGGTGGCCCTAGATGAGCTGGCAGAATGGGGCTTCTTTTCCACAAATGTTTGGAAGGAGATGGGGAAGGGAAACAGAGTCTGATAGCAACACTGTGACAAGAGTGGGAATGGATCTCATTTATCCCTCTCTGCCTGGGGGGTCCTTCACCTAGAAGCTCTCAAACGAGCTGCAACATACTGCAGGCTCCAAATTGCACCTTTAAGTGTGGCACAACCAGCTCCCATTTGACTCAGACAAGCTCTTGGCCTATTTGGAGAGATTAATCATTTGCTCTCCTCTTTGATTCTCACCCTGCTCACTCCATAAAATTATTAAACAGCTTTTCTACCCAGGCAAACCCTGCCCAGCTCCCTATCCTAGGGGCACACAGAAAGAAGGGTAGAGGTTTCCTCTCATTTTTATCATGCAACTCTTATCTGTTTGCTTTGGACTTCACAAGCAAGATTGGCACCTCATGGCCAAGATATCACACCCTCAGCAACACAATGTGGAGGTACAAATCAGCCCCTCTGACCCTTCCCCAGGAGAAAGCCTGATAGACCAGCTTCAGGCTGTTTTGGAGACAGAAAGAGTGCAGCATCTCCAGGTTTGCAAAACGCTGTGCACAAGTGTCCCTGGCTCTTGTAAATGTGTTAAAAAATAAAAGCCTTTAAGAGCTTCCAGATGTTCTGTTTATGTTGTGGTGTTACCCAGCTCCATCCTCCGGAGGCCAATCCACAGCCTCAATGAAATCACAGCAGCCAAGGGGGACGGCAGGGGGGGTGTAGAGGAGGTCTGAGCCCTTTTCCTCATCTTTCCCCCAGCTTCTCCTGTTAACTCCCAAGCTGCTGGCAAATGTGCCAAGAGTGGCTGCAAAGCCTCCCTCAGGCTCCAAGCATCTCCCTGCCTCATGAGCACCACAGGCTTTGCAAAAGGCAAAGCCCAGCACCCAGGCTCTGGGGACCACTGCACAGCAGGGACTGAGACAGGACAGGGAGCTAACACATCAGTGGTGGCACCCCATGCCCACCAGTATGTGATGAGCAAGAAGAACCAGAGGGTCCAAGCCCATCAGTTTCAGTGCATGGAGCACTTCTCCTATGAGTTGGGGTTGTTCAGCCTGGAGAAGAGAAGGCTCCTGAAAGAGCTTATTGTGAACTTTCAGTACTCAAAGGGACCAGTAAGAAAGATGGGGACAGACTTCTTAGCAAGGCCTGTTATGACTGGATAAAGACTGACGGGTTTAAACCAAAAAAAGCAAGATTTAGATTAGAAACAAGGAATCATAGAATAGTAAGGTTGGAAGGGACCTCAAGGATCATCTAGTTCCAACCCCCTGCCATAGGCAGGGACACCTCCCACTAGCACAGGTCACTCAAGGCCTCATCCAACCTGGCCTTGAACACCTCCAGGGAGGGAGCAGCCACAACCTCCCTGGGCAACCTGTGCCAGTGTCTCACCACCCTCACTGCAAACAACTTCCTCCTAACATCCAGTCTAAATCTCCCCTCTGCCAGTTCAAACCCATTGCCCCTTGTCCTGTCATTGCAAGACCTTGTCAATAGTCCCTCCCCAGCCTTCCTGTAGGCCCCCTTCAGATACTGGAAGGCTACTCTAAGGTCTCCTGGAAGCCTTCTCTTCTCCAGGCTGCAGAGCACCAACTCTTGTAGCCTGTCCTCACAGCAGAGCTGCTGCAGCCCTCTGATCATCTTCGTGGCCTCCTCTGGACCTGCTCCAACACTTCCATGTCCTTCCTGTGCTGGGGGCTCCAGAACTGCACACAGGACTCCAGATGGGGTCTGACAAGAGCAGAGTAAAGGGGCAGAATCACCTCCCTTGCCCTGCTGGCCACATTTCTCTTGATGCAGCCCAGGTCTCTGTTGGCTGTCTGGGCTGCTCAAGCAAGATGTCATCTTCTGTGCTGAGGGTGGTGAGACACTGGCCCAGGTTGCCCAGAGATGCGGAGATGTGGCAGAAACCCCATCTCTGGAATCATTCCAGGGCAGAGAAACCTGATCTAGTTGGTCTAGTTGACTGGAGAGGGCTGGGTGGTAGGTTGGTCTGGATGATCTTGGAGGTCTCTTCCAACCTGGTTGACTCTATGATTCTGTGTCCCTGCAGACCACAGCAAGAGCTGGACTAGACCACCTTCAAAAGCCCTTTCCAACCTAAAGCATTCTCTGATCCTATTCTAAGAACTCCACATCCACCTGATCAAAGCCCTGAAGGTCTATCAAAAACTTCACCCTGCTGCTGGCGTAAAGATGTGACAGGGCAAAAAGCTTTGTCAACAAGGCCTGGGCGTAGCCACACACACAGAGGTGCATGTGCAGAAGGCCCAGCTCGGGACTCTTTGCACAGGGCGTTGCAGGTCCGAGGCGCTGCTTTTGAAGCTCCCCTGAGGAGCTGCGTGGTTGGGAGCAATCAAAGCTCCATAAAGCGCAGTATCGCCGCTGCGTGCGGGCTCTGATCTGTTATCTGCCGGGCAGGGAGGAG
Source organism: Ramphastos sulfuratus (assembly GCA_013399055.1). Taxonomy (NCBI): domain Eukaryota; kingdom Metazoa; phylum Chordata; class Aves; order Piciformes; family Ramphastidae; genus Ramphastos; species Ramphastos sulfuratus. The sequence goes on from WBNM01041544.1 coordinate 48,048, forward strand.
GGCAGGCAGCAGGGCAGGCATCGCCGCGGCTCAATTGAAAACGTGTTAGCACCCAGACATCAAAGGCGCTTCCTGATCTGCTCCACCCCGGCCGAGCTTCTGGGCCAGTTCGGTCCCTCCTCAGGCCAGGAGGCAGGCGGAGCGCTGTGGGATATGCTGCCGGTGTGGGAAGCACTGCACAGCTCCGCTTCCTGCAGCCGCAGGGATGGGAGTGCTGGGAGTGGAGGAGATGAGGCCAGCCCAGGTGGCTGCTGCAGGATGTCCTTTTCCTCTTGTTAGACTCACAGAATCACAGAAACATGCAGGTTGGCAAAGCCCCTCAGGATCAACGAGTCCAAACTAGACTACCCTACAAGATTCACCTTAAAACATAGCCCCAAGCACCACATCCAAACCACCCTTAAACACAGCCAGGCTGGGTGACTCCACCACCTCCCTGGGCAGCTCATTCCACTCCCTGACCACTCTCTCCATTAAAAACTTTTTCCTAATGTCCAATCTAAACCTCCCCAGTCTCAGTTTGAGACCATTCGCCCTTGTTCTGTCTCCAGACACCTGTGAGAAGAGCCCAGCAGCAGCCTCTCCATAATATCCCCTCAGGGAGCTGTAGACAGCAATGAGGTCTGCCCTCAGCCTCCTCTTCCTCACACTAACCGTCCCCAGCTCCCTCAGTCACTCCTTATGAGATTTATTCTCCAGACCCTTCACCACCTTCATTGCCCTCCTCTGCAGCCACTCCAGCACCTCCGCATCTCTCTTGTATTGGGGTGCCCAAAACTGAACCCAGTCCTTGAGGTGTGGCCTCACCAAAGCTAAGTACAAGGGGACAATCACCTCCCTAATGGTTTGTGTTTGAAGTGACCTTTAAAACAATCTAATTCCAACCCCTCTGCCATGGGCAGGGACACCTTCTACTAGCCCAGGTTGCTCAAGGCCTCATCCAACCTGACCTTGAACAACTTGGGGGAGGAGACATCCACAACCTCCCTAATATTAGGGACGTTTGCATGTCCTTATTGTGTGGATTAGGGACATCATTCATCGTCAGCACTCAGGCAGAGAAATAGAGCCCAGGCAGGCTTAGAGGCACGTGGGTGTCTCAGTGTAACCCCAGGCTGTACAACAGCACTTAGTTTTGTCCCAGAGACACTCCCAATGAAGCTCCATCCTCTCTGGACCCTTGTGACCTGAACAAACCCCACTCAGGACAACCTTCCCTCCTTCCCCACCATCTGCACGTCCCTCAGCACTAAACCTACACAGAGAGTAAGATCCCAGGTGCAATTATTTTTTTTCCCCAGGCCAGTTGCCTCCTTTACAAACCCAAGCTCACCAGCGAGGCATCATCTGCTTCCCTGTGCCCTGGACTGCTCTGGCCCCAGGAGGACAAGCAACAGCAGCACAACCAGGCCACACACAACGAGTCTCAAGGCCACCAGTGCCTCCTGGACACCAGCCCCCACGCTGTTGTTGCTGTTGTTGTTGTTCTCTTCATCAGCCCACCACAACATCCCAGGAGAGCAGAGGGGATGCATCAGGTGCTGGAACAAGGGCATGAGCTCTCTCCAAGCTCAGCAGCAGCCTTGGGAAGAAGAGTGCATCTGTCCAGAGCAAACAGAGGAGGAGCAGGAGGTGCTGAGCTTGCAGCAGATGATCTCCTGTGCATTTGAAGATGAGGATCTGCCTCCTGCCCAGTCCCCCTGAGCATGTACTTGCGAGGAGCAGAACAAAGCACAGGAATAGAAATAGGATCTTTTGGCTACAGTGGATGGGAGCATCGAGTCTGCAGACAGCTTGAGCACAAACTGTGTAGGCAGGAAAGCCAAACAGGAAAGGAAACCAACAGGCAGGGAAACGATTCTGGCAGCGCTCACGTTATGGCTCGCACAGCACTCATCCCTCCCTGCTGCTCCCTCTCCCGGGTGTCCCTCCCTCGGACCCCTTGCCCTGCTCAGACATGCCCCAATTCCACTTCTACTGTTGAAACACTTCCCATCTGAAGGGCTGGATTGAGAAAAATGCAGCCAGAGAGCTAAAGACTGTTTGCAGGAGTCAGTCCCGGGAGAGCCGTGTTAGCACCTCACTGCATTGTCCCAGGTTCAGCCTGGCCTCAAACCCCTTCAAAGAGTAAAAGGAGCCCTGATGTGTCCAGATCTACAGAGGGGAACAGGGGCTTGGACACACTGAAGGACCAGCAAGGGGATGGAGCTTCAGACCTGCCCACCCTGGTTGGCTTTACACCTTGCAACCCCCCAAAACATGGAGGTGTGGGAGGATGGAGGGGAGGAGGGTGACAGGAGGGAAAGAGTCCTGCTGTGCACTTCACATCCCAGCCAGTGATTTGATAGCAGCTTTAAACTGATTTAGAGTTTAGAGATGCAGGTTTATCCACATGCCCCAACGTGCTTAATGACCAAAGCACTCTTCAGTGAACCCAGCAATGGATTGTAAAATAAAGTCAATGAGGCAAGTGGATTAAAGAGAAAAAAGGCAAAAGATCTGAGAATAGATGAAACAGACCTGTTGAGTCACAGCCTGTGCCTGCCAACGTCTGGTGTCCTCCCAAGCCTCAGCAGTCTCCTGTATAGGGGACAGACAGACCCCTGCCACCACCATGCCCCCATGCAGGCAGCCCCCCCGGGCAGGTTGGAGCAGGGTGTGACCTCAGTGCTGCCTAGAGGACCTATCCATCACTCTCTGCTTGTTTGCACGTGTCCCATCTCACATGGAGCTCCTCGCAGCTTGTTCCTTCTCTCCTCCTGCCTGCTGGTTCTGCCAAGTCAGCCCAGCTCCACAGGGCTTCCAGTCTTCACCATCATGGCACAGTGGAGGTGACAACCCCAGGAGATGGTTGGGGGTGGGACCCTGAGGAAAAAATTCTTGCCATGCTGTCTGCTCCATCACTGATGCTGCAAGATGTGCCACATCCTGACGTGGCACATGGTGAGGCATCCAGCATCTGAAACTGACACCTCCAACTTTATACTCCTGCACAGTGGCAGGTTGGCTGGGCTCCATGGGGGGGCTCAGGCTGGCCCTGGGGACCCCTCAGCCCCCGATAGCATCTCACAGCTCCATCTGGTGGAAGTGGACCACCAGGCACCCCTGTCATGAGGAAGGTGAAGCCCACCCCAGTGCGGGTGGGTGGGCAGGCATGGCAACAGCCCACAAGCATCATCCCACGAGGCCTCGTCCCTCAGTGAGCAGCCAAATTGGCCACATCTCAGCCCAGGCAGTAAACACCAGGCCAGAGTCCCACAGAGACCCTCGGGCAGTAGAAAAAAGGAGCCCAGCAGTGACCAGATCGTGTGACCCCACCCCACACTGTCCCCACCCTGCACATGAACATACAATGAGATTTCAGCATCCAGAGCTGAGTGAAAACCACACTCAGAGGGATCATTTCCATGAGAAAGCTGAGTGATCCAGAAGAAAAAGCAGCAGAGTGGAAGGAGGAAAGCTCAGCCTGCCCCCAGCTCTGCCTTGCTTCATGCTCCTCAGCAAACAACAGCTCCCATTTCCCTGTCCTGCCTCTTCAGACACATCTTTGGAGCAGTGTCTCATTCAACGTGACTCTGGCTATGAAAGAGACCTCAGGCTCAGTGCAACCCTTCCCCATGCTGCAAACACAAATGAGCCTTCTCCTTAAACCACCAGACTCTGTTGCAAGAGGCAACCTAATTCCAGGAGTTTCAGTCCAAAGAGATTATCTTCGTTTACTGACCGAAGCATGTGCTGCAGAAAGCCTTGCCAGACACCCAGCCAGCCTCAGGAGAGATGGCATTAAAGCTCCTCCAGCTAGAGGAAGCAAAGCAGTGTTCTGTTCCCAGGCTGCCATTTCTGGTAAGGTGTTAATAAATAACTGCAGCCCAGACAGGTGCTGTCAGCTCCATGGCAGAGCTGCTGTGAGTCACTGACCTGCCACAGTGCAACCCACAGTGAGTCATGGGGAGATGGTCCCTTTAACCCAGCACTGCTCCTGCACTCACCCAGCTGTGAGCAGGCATCATAGAAACACCCATGCTTCCATGGAAGGAAGCACCCATGGAAAGGATCTCTAAAGGTCATTTAGTCCACACCCTCCCTGCAGTGAGCAAGGACATCCTCAACTAGATCAGGTCACTCAGAGCCACATCAAGCCTCACCTTGAATATCTCCAGGGAAGGGGTCTCGACCACCTCTCTGGGCAACCTGTTCCAGTGTTCAACCACTCTCACTGTAAAGAATGGTAGGGGTTGGAAGGGACCTAAGGACAGCATCAAGTCCAACACCCCCACCAAAACAGGATCACCTACAGCAGGTCATGCAGGACCATATACAGATGAGTTTTGAAAGTCTCTAGAGAAGGAGACTCCACAACCTCTCTGGGCAGCCTGCTCCTGCACTCTGCCACTCTCACAGTAAAGCTTTCCCTCATGTGGAGGTGGAACTTCTGTGTTCCAGTTTGTGTCTGTTGCCCCTTGTCCTATGACAGACCACTGAAGAGAGACTGTCCTCTTCTTCTTGGCACCCACTCTTCAGATACTTATTAATAAAATCCCTTCTCAGTCTGCTCTTTTCCAGATCAAACAGCCCCAGGTCTCTCAGCCTTTCTTCATCAGACAGATGTTCCAATCCCTTCATCATCCTCACAGCCTCCACTGGACACTCTCTAGTATATCCCTGTCCCTCTTGAACTGGAGATGCTCAGCGCTGGACTATGAAGGGGGTCAGACTATACAAGACCTCCTCCACCTCAATCCTGGCACCCAATCCTGCTACCCAAAGACAGCAAAGGGTATTTAAGAGCTTGCTCTTGGATGTAACACCCCAAAAACACTCTCAAGGCTGAGCAGCAGGGATGGGAATTGGCAGAAAGGGCTCCACATCTGCACCCAGCATCACAGCAGCCTCCTGCTCTCCCATCAGAAAAATGAAAAGGGGATGGCTGCAACTGGCAGTGCCCAGCTGCACCCCAGGAGCTTTGCTGCTCTTGGCCAGCTGGGCATGGAGGTGCCCCATGGATGAGAGCTAGCAGAGGCTCAGCCCTACTGGGATGTGCTTGGAGCACAACATCTACCGCAGCCCAAACTATTGCTCCTAGCAACAGGTGCAGGTTTCCTCCTCAAACACCAGCCCTGATCAACTCACCAACACCTGAACACAGGTATTCACCCTAGAGTAAGCAAGACTAAAAATAGAACTTTAACCCCCCACCAGAAACACCTCTGACAACTTTCTTGCTCATGTACTCCAACCTGTTCTGCATGTGGGACGAGGCTGCCTCCTCCTCTGGCTCTTTCTAGCAATTTTGCCCCCTCCTTCCCCGCAAGAGAAGGCCATGCAGAGCCATGTGTCACAGTGAGACTGACAGGCAGAGGAAAGAATGAAGAAAGTCTCATCCTCCTTCATTTTTGCAATGAGCAGATAAGCCTAGAATAATGTCAGGGCTTGGACACTACAGACTCCCAGGAGAGGCAGCAGGTTTCGGGGACCTGATGACAAGTTCTGGCTCCTTTATTAAAAGAATCCCCAAAGTGGTAATCCTCTGACAGCCTGATTGATGGGCTTGAGCAGCAAAACAGCCTTCCCTGAGCATGAACTTTATTTACCTCACAGCATTTTTGCTTCTCCTGCTGGAATTCCAGCAGTCCCCCACTGCAGAAAGATGAGGGCTGAGCAGCCACCTTTAGTTTCTGCCATCTGCAGGGGCTCCTGACAAACCATAGGATCCCTGGGCTCTTCCAAACGAGCTGGAGGGCTTTTCCCCCTCCTCTTCTCACCAACAGCAAAATCTATTGATGTTCTGGAGCCTCCCAGGGAAAGGGGTTGCCCCAATTGCACAAGGCATCCCAACTGACTACGGGGAGACCTCCAGAGCAGACACAAGGGTCTCCCACAGCCCTGTGCAGCCCCACATGGCCAGCACCACTCCTCCAGCAGCTCTGCATCCAAGTAAAGGCAAACAGAGATGGAACTGCAGGATAAAAGGGATTACAGGTGTGTACTGTCCCCTGTATTCTCACACACCTCTCTCTGCTCCCATCCTGGTGCACTGGCTCACAGGATGGGAAAAGCACTGCAAACCCTCCCTGTTTGTCTCCAGGGAGGTGATGGATATGGCCATGCCACTCACAGGGTTCCATCCTGATGGTGAGCTCTGCTCCCTGGAACCTGGGGGTATTCAAAGTCCTCTCAGCTGGTCAAGGTGTTTGCTGGAAGGGTTTGAATCAGGGTTTGATTCCAGAGAAGGGCACAAAAGCTCCCACACTGGAGTTCCACCCTTGGTAGAGACAGGATCCCTGCCACCATCCCCTGGCCTCTGAGATCAGCCCCACCAGAAAGGGGAGGGAGTGAGGGAGGAAAACCCATCCGGCTGCACATTTATTTCACAGCTCTGAGTTGATTTCTATCCCTGGGGATTACCAATTTAAGCAGTGTTTTTTCCTGTTCTGACCCTAAGCTGATTAATTCTTTTCCCCCTATTCCCCTCCTTCCTTTTGCATGGGGAGAAAAAAAAAAAAAAAAAAAAAGGATATGAAATGCTGGAGAAGGGTGCCAAGGCAGAGCCAGGCAGAGAGAGCAGGACCAGAGACACCCAGCACCAGCCAAGCAAAGGGGAGATGCTCCCACAGCCCATGGTGGGTCACATCCTGCCTCCCCTACAGAACCATTAGCTGGCCTGTGCTGGTCAGGTTCAAACCACAGCTTCACCAGTTTTATCTTTTTAGCACAAAGGAAGTGATAGCCCTAAGGGAGAGGAGAAGCCTCCCCATCCACTGAGGTCAGGGTGAGGCCCAGCAGCAGCATCACTCTCCTGGTGCAATGGAAAGAGTTGGCTTGCACCAGCAGTGCTGGTGGGGACTCATCCAAGAGCAGCAGAACTTGCCCTGGCAGGATCCTGCTGCTGCTTTCTGAGGGCTGGAGCCTCCCTGTCCAAGAGCTGTCGCTGGCAGCAGCACATAGCCCAGCACACCCCCGAGCTCTGTGACACAATGGGGTCTGCTGCTCCTAAAAAGAGCCTCTGGAACTGGTCGATGAGAATACTGCAGCTCCCAGTAAGCCAGCAGAGTAGTAGCTTCCAGGCATGTCTTTGGTGAAGGGACACAGGCATTTGGGGACAGGCTGCAATGGGACAAGCCACATCCTGCCACCCATCAGCACCACGACTGCAAAGGGCTCCTCGCTCATTCGGCTCCAGCAGCCATGGAAAAGCAGATTTGTTTGCAGGAGCTCTCCTTGCTAGACCCTGTGGTCCCTAATGGGAGCCAGCTCTGGTCATCCCTCTTCCCAGAAAGCTGGACCCAATCCAGCTCCCTCTGCTGGAGCTGATCCATCCCACCCAGCCAGATGAACCCTTTGGCAGCTTAGAGCAGCTTTGTATCCACAGACACACTTCCACGCCCCTCAAATCCAGATGCCATGGGAGCCACCTAACATTGACCCACCTGATGTTCCTCTTCCCCATCCAGAGCATCCCTGGCAACCCTGCACTATGGATGGAGACTTTCAACAGAAAAATCATAGAACTGCTGAGGTTAGAAGGGACCTTTGAGATCATCAAGCCCAACCCCTCACCTAGAGCTCACAATCCCACTGCTAAGCCACTAGCACCAAAGCACATCCCTCAGCACCACATCTTGGATATGCCTCCAGGGATGGCAACTCCAACACCTCCCTGGGCAGCCTGTTCCAATGCTTCAGAACCTTTTTGTGTGAAGGAATTTTTCCTAACATCCAGCTTGGACCTCCCCTGGCACAACCTGAGCCAGTTTCACTTACTGCTTGTGAGACAGAACCCCACCTTGTTCCCACCTCCTCTGGGGCAGTTGCAGAGTGTGATGAGGTCCCCCCTTCAGCCTCCTCTTCTGAAGCCTAACCAGCCTCAGTCCCCTCAGCCATTCCTCACAAGACTTGTGTTCAAGGCCCTTAGTTGCTCTGCCCTGGACACACTCCAGCACCTCAGTGTCTTAAAAAAAAAAAAAAAATTCCCCTGTTAATTGTCCCAGATCACAGAGTGAGCCCAGAGCAGGACCAGGTATGCCAGAACATCTCTCACAAGCAGACACAGGTAGAGCCAGCTCTGCTGTGCAGCAGGAAAGCCTGGAGCATACCCATCCCCATAAAAAGATAATTATACAACCTGTGATGGTAAATTAGCACAGCAAAACACTGCTTAATTCTCACAATGGACCTCAACACCAGAGCAAGAGGTAAAATTACCTCTCACTCGAAGTAAGATGGGGCCCCCAGGTCAGGATTAGTGTTTGTGGCTGAGGCAAGGTGGGAAGCTTCAGAATCACCCAAAACTTGGCCTTTGGAGAGGGGCAGAGTTGGGTTGCTGGTCCTTTCTGGATGCTGGAAACTGGAGGGTAGCAACAAAAATCCTTTCTGTGCACAAATGAAAGCAGAAGTTTGAACCACAGAGGCACTGGTGGGTTGTTTTCAATTGGTTTGTTTTCAATCACTGCATTTCAATCAGGTCCCTCTGAGTAGAATAAAGCAGGTGAGACACTGGAATGGGTTGCCCAGAGAAGTTGTGAATGCCTCACCCCTGGAAGTGTTTAAGACCAGGCTGGGTGAGGCTTGGAGCAATCTGGGCTAGTGAGAAGTGTCCCTGCCCATGGCAGGGAGGCTGGAACTAACTGATCTTGAAGGTCCCTTCCAACTCAAGCCATTCTATGACTGTATGAGTGAAACAAGTCTCACAGTTGGCTCAGTCCAACCCAAGGTCACACAGCCAAAAGAACAAAAGAAAATCCCTCCAAACAACTCAAAATCCATCTTCACCCAAGAGACAAAGCCCCATGTGCCCCCTCAGTGGGTGCCAGGGCCCTGCCACTGCCTTAGGTCCTACCCTGGGCTCTCCTCATCACCCACAGATCTCAAACTAAAACTGACAATGACCAGACAGAGAGAGAGAAAGAGAAATGAATCTTCCATCTCCTGCCCTGTGGGGCTTAAAGGGAAAATGTCTTTGTTTGAATTCAGATTTCTTGGAAGTGGGGAATGTTCTTGGGGGAGAAAGCAAGACTTCGGAAAAATCATTTTAATGGACTTAAAAAAAATAAATTAGGGCTTTTATTACACCCCCACTAACACAAATCTATCCCTGATCATTTTGCAAGTGAAACTTAATCATGTGTGGCCACTCTTGGGACTATTTGGGCTTGGCACCACCCAAGGAAGCTGCATTGTGTTCCTCTTGGGTAGTCCCAAGTGGTAACATCCATCCCTGACCCCCAGCAGAGACAAAACATGGAATTGCTGCACTGCTATGCCAGGCAAGAAGGCTCCAAAATTCAGGATGAAGAAGGTTGAAGATGAGGATTTGGTGACCCCCAAAATTCCCTTGGGACCATTCCCAGCAGGAAGGAAAGCAAGCAGGAGCCCCTGGCCAAGCCAGCTGGGTGGGTGACCTCAGCAGAGGGCATGCAGACATGTACTTTCAGCTGAGCATTTCCTAGAATCAGGCAGGAATTTTTTTTGAAGCTGTTACTGGCAGAGAAATGCCAACTGGTTAAAACTCCAACTTGATGCAGGAACACAAAAATGTAGGTCAGGGGAAAAAAAAAAAACCTCCAAGAAAAAAAGCTCCTTTTCCCCCCTCCCCTCACCAAACCTGCGGTGCCACCCCTGGGTGAAAGGCTTGAGGAGGGATCAATGTGAGGTGCACCTGGAAAATGTCTCAAACCTCAGGGATCTGAGAGGCCAGAGCAGTGCCTGTGGACAGAGGACATCGGCGGTGCCGCCGCCGTGGGGCTCCTGCTGCCAGGGCACGCTCAGCCTGCCCCAGCTTGCCCTCAGCCACAGGGCAGACACCAGGTTTGTACAATTCCTACGTCCTTCCCAGTTATTCCAGGTACTCTGCTGTACAGTTTAAAGCACGGATTGCAGCAGAGCAGTAAATGCCAGCTCCCCATCATCAGGGCATCATCAGCCTGGAGTTTTCAACATGCCCTGAGGCAGAGAAAGGAGGAGAAAGCCAAAAGGCAGCGAATTTCTGACACATGAAATGCAACCAGGGAAGTGCTACCAGCCCTTGAACAGCATAGAATCATAGAATGGTTTGTGTTGGAAGGGACCTTCTCAGGTCATCATAGTCTGACCCCCCTACTGTGTACTGTTCTGGAGCCCCCAGCATAGGAAGGACATGGAACTGTTGGAGCGGGTCCAGAGGAGGCCACAAAGATGCTCAGAGGGCTGCAGCAGCTCTGCTATGAGGACAGGCTGAGCGAGTTGGGGCTCTGCAGCCTGGAGAAGAGAAGGCTTCCAGGAGACCTTAGAGTAGCCTTCCAGTATCTGAAGGGGGCCTACAGGAAGGCTGGGGAGGGACTATTGACAAGGTCTTGCAATGCCAGGACAAGGGGCAATGGGTTTGAACTGGCAGAGGGGAGATTTAGACTGGATGTTAGGAGGAAGCTCCTAACATTGTCCTGTCATTGCAAGACCTTGTCAACAGGTCAACTCTCTCAGCCTGTCCTCACAGCAGAGCTGCTGCAGCCCTCTGAGCATCTTTGTGGCCTCCTCTGGACCCGCTCCAACAGTTCTATGTCCTTCCTGTGCTGGGGGCTCCAGAACTGCACACAGGACTCCAGGTGGGGTCTGAGGAGAGCAGAGTAAAGGGGAAGAATCATCTCCCTTAAAAAACCTGGGCAGCAGCAGAGGAAGGCAAGAGGAGCCTGGCACTGGCCAGCCTTCCTCCCCCGGCTCCCACTGTTGCCTTGGGCACAATCCAGGGCACGGTGCCCACGAGAGAATTCCCACCGGATGAGATCTACATCTCAGTTAATTAAATTTTTCCTTTTAGATCAAATAAGATGACTCTGCCCAGCCAAGGGCTGGAGGAGTAGAGCTGGCCAGCCACCAAGTCCCAAGCCCACTGGGTTTTCCCTCCCAGGTTGGATGCAGAAGCTGGAGTAAAGCTCCACCATGCATCCAAGAGTGAATTCAGAGGACCTGGAGACCTTTGGATATGTGGCCAGGAAGGATGGGTGAAAATGGATCCTTTACTGATGGCAACCCACATGCAACCCTGCTAACCCATCCCATGTGTTGGGTTGCTGAGGGCAGGAAAAGACTTGATGAAATGAGTCATGTGAGGAACAGCCTCTGTGGTTTTCCAGCTTTCTGTCCTCTCTTCTGCAGATTCTCCCCAATTCCAGACCCTGGCCAGGCAGTCACAGACCCCCCTACCCTATTAAGACAAGCCAGAAGCACACTGCAGTGTGTGGTGCCTCAAGCAAAAGAGGAAAACTGGAAATCCACCCCAACCCTGTGTCCCTCACCAGCCTCTGTGACAAGGGGGAGACACCCACCAGCCCCAGCTCCTTAAATCATCTCGCTGAGATTGGCACTGCTCAGCCTGCTCTCACACCCTGGGGGTGCATCCCCCAGCTCCTCTCTGCCCACTGGCTCAGCTCCACCAGTTCAGACTGGGTAGAACTGCTCAAAGCCACATTTTTCACCAGTGCAGCAGGCAGGCTTGGCCTCTCCACAGCCAGGACTCTTTTAAATAATATATGTATCAGTCTCACTAAGCTGCTGGCTGAGCCCCAGATGACTGCAACCGGGGCCAATCCCCAGGATAAACACAGCCTTACCTAGGTTTAGAAGTGCCAGAAGCATGTAGGCACCATGCACCATCTCTTATATAAACAGCAGTGCAAAAACAGCCCTGAGCACTGGAGGAACACTTGTAGTACCTTCCCTACACCAGATGAAGTGTTTGGGAACATTACAGCAACGGGTCCCTGGGGGGAGATGCTTTCCCTCCCTCCTGCCTGCCCCACACATCAGCCTTAAAGGAAACCCCAGGCACGGTGCAGTGTTTCCCTCCTTGCCTCAGACCTAAGGCTCGAGTGGAGGAGGAGGATGGTGTCTGAGATACCCTCAACCACCCAGGGGTTCAGGACACGCAGCTGAAGAAGTCTCCATGCTGCTTATGTCTGCCAAGGCAGGGTTGGATGATGCAAGTGATGCAGTGGAGCGGGCAGAGAGGGACCCACTGCATCTGTGGTGCCACAAAAGGTTCTGTGCCCTCCGGGTAGGCACAAAAGGTTGCTGCAGGAAAAGCCAGGAGATGCCCAAGAGCCAGGTGAAACCCAAGTGCCTTGCATATGCCCTCCCTACGCCAGGCGCAGTTGCTCTGCATCTGCACTTGCAGAACAACTGCTCCTGGTTTGAGCAGCACTGAGCCCCACAGCAGCTATTTTATTTCCTTTTCGAGCAAAGGACGGTTCCTAGCTACGGAAGCTTCACCAGCAGGTGCATCGGTTTGGGCTGTGCCAACCTTTTCGAAGCTCATTTCAAAGACCCGGGCTCCCCCCACCCTTTCTCCCCCTCCCTGTGCTTGCTCCCTAACCCTTCCTGTTGCAGCCAGCCAGCAGCTGTGGGAGGGTTAAAAAGGTGTGTGTGCCCCCGCAGGGCTGGGCTCCCCTCCCTCCTCGCCCCTCTTCCCGGCATGGACTTGGAGACCGACCGGAGGCTCTCCAGATTTAATCTCCAAGACAAACATACTGGAGCTGGAGCCCGCTCCATTTGCACTTAGACCACAGATATTAACCGGCAGCAGCCAGGCTTGCAGCTCTGCCCGCCTCACCCTGCAGCACCACTGCATCCCCACCTCATTTCTTCCACGCACCTGGTGGCAGTGAGCTGTCGGCAGCTTCCCAACGAAGCTGTGAGGGATGGTTTGTAGCTGGGAGTGAAGAAAACCCCACAAGAGCCACTGTGTTTCTGGGTAGGTCTTTATGGAAGGTGAGCAGCTGGGAGCTTGCACAGGATCCCTTCTGCCCAGCCTGAGCTACCAGAACTGCTGGATGGATGCAGGAAGGAGGGGAAGAACAGCATCAAAACATCACATGGGACCATCAGTGTGACTCAAGGTGCTGATTCAGGGGGGGCACGCTTCTGTGTCTTGCAGAAACGAGGGCCTGAGGAGCTGGTTTGTCTCAGAGAAGCCACTATTTTATTTCCTTTTCTCCTGAGTCATCGGTGCACCACCCAGAACCATCAGCTCCTCCACCCAGCAAACACCAAGAGGAGTTATGGCAGCTGCTAGAAGACACTCAGCAAGAGCCAGGGGTTTGCTGCCCGAGGTGGCTATTGTGATGAAGATGAAAACCACACATCAGACCAGAACCTGCTAAGTACTGCAACTCACAGAGATGCAGTTAACACCTGGATGGTCTTGTTTGGAGAAGGAGGAGGAAGGAAAGGTGCTCCAGGCTATTTGGCAGTGGGAGCCTTCCAGTAAAGGCTTATCTCACATCTTACATTTCAGTCGGAAGTGGGGAGATTTGGTTCATTTTCCACAGGGAATGGGAGAGGTGAGTCTGCCAGCAGAGATCAGAGCTGCCAGGCTAAGCCCCAGAGCTGTGCTAAGGAAAAGGCCACACCAAGCAATACCAAAAGCCACCTTCTGTCCTTAAAACCTGCAGGCAAAAGCCTGCTTTGTGGGAAGTCAGTTTGGATCACTCCAGGGACCAGCATTCTGAATGTCTAACTTGTATCACCGAGCAGCAGGCTGGAAGGGACTCCAAGGATCATCTGGTTCAACCTTCCTAGGTTATAGCATGGCTGAAATGAGCTGGCCCAGCCCTGCCCAGCTGAGCCTTAAAACTCCCCAGTGAAGGGGAATTCACCACTTCTCCTGGGAGATGATTCCGATCTCTACCTGATCTCATGGTGGAAAAATGTTCTTCTGGATTCCAGTGGGAACCTCCCCAGCAACAACTTGTCCTCATCACCTCTTGTCTATTCCATGGGACTCCTTGTAAAAAGGGAGTCTCCTTCCTCATCCTAGCCACCCTTTGTGTACTGGCACATGATGCTAAGGTCTCCCCTAAACCTTCTCTTCTCCAGGATGAACAACCCCAATTCTCTCAGCCTTTCCTCATATTTCGCCCCCAAGAAATGTATTTTTACTGTGAGACTCACCCAAGCAAGCTCAGAGCCTCCACTACAGCCTGGAAAACAGAAGCTCACATTAGCTCAGAATGGAATGAAAAGCTCAAGATGAGCATGGGGCTGGCAAGGAGAGCACAGGAAGGGTCTGATGGCAGTTGGGATCCCAAGCAGCCTGTGCCACTGCCCTAAATCCAGCCAAAACCTTGCTTTTTGAAGATGATGTGCAGATTAACTGCACACACACACACTGATGTTTTCATGAAAAAGGTCATTATGCCAAAACTGTGGGGGCAATAAAAATATAAATAGTCCTTGAGGCACCACAAAATGATGCCATTTTAAGTGCATTTATTTTTTTTCCTTGAAATCTGTGGGGTGGTATTTAAAGTTGAAGGGAGGAAGAGGAGGAGGAAGAGGAGGAGGAGGGGGAATACTTGCCGCTCTGTCCCAACAGCAAACACCCCACAGTGCTCTGGTGGTCTCCCAGAGCCAACCACAGGCTCCAAATGCCCCGTTTAATGACCACTCCACACCTTTTTATGTGCCATCCCACCAAAATACATCAAGCATTTCGCTCTGGCTGCACCCTGAGCGCGGTGGCCACCAGCACCCAACAACCGCCCAGCTCCGACTGCCCCCACCCTGAAAAGGTGTCTCAATATTTGCCTTTGCGATATCAAAAGGTGCCCACAGCCCAGCTCCTGAGGGGCTCAGCAACTCGCTGGTGGTCCCTAAATAAGCAGCCAGATGATCTCACGCCAAACATCCTCAGGTCCTTGTGGGCAGCCCCGATGCAGACCACAGAAACCTTCAAACGAGCCTTCGGAACAGGAGAGGCTCAGTTCTCCTCCGGCCACCGTCCTTCTCCAGCCGGGTCCACCCAGGGGGACACAGCTCAAAGCAAACTCAGTGTTCTCAGGGCTTACCCAAAATACAAGGCAGGCAGGACAGACAGACGCTGGAAAGGCAGGCGAGAGGGAAAGAAGGAAAACCCACAAGCCCTGTTGCTCCATCCAAGTCACGAGTCCAGTGAGCTCCCTGTGGTTTGGTCAAGGGGAAGAGGATTTTTCCTGGACGGTACAATGCCCTGCTCACATTTCTTCTCCAGCCCGAGCAGGCAGACAGAGATGACAGTGTCCTTTCACTCCCACCTCTCCAGGAAAAGGGGGACAAACCAAGCACTTCTGACACCCTATGGCAGACAGGGTGCCCTGGGGACTGGAGGGTTTCCCTTTCAGGAAGTTGTTCCTTCAAGGAGCTCCTGTGTGCTTTCTCATCCCCCTTGAGATTTCTCCTGGTGCCTGTGTGCACAGGTAGCTCAATAAATGTAACTGCCTCCCCTGCGGCCGCCGTGAGGCTCAGCAACTGCCTCCCCTGCGGCCGCCGTGAGGCTCAGCAACTGCCTCCCCCGCGGCCGCCGTGAGGCTCAGCAACTGCCTCCCCCTCAGGCACCAGTGAGGCTCAGCAACTGCCACCAAAGTGCTGAGATGTCCTTGCCTCGGGTCAGCGAGGAGGGTGCCACCAGCTGGGATGAGGGAGAGAGTGTGGAAACTGCTGTACAGCTCAGAAATGGCAGAAGTCCTCGGGCTTTTTACTATGTCCCAGTTAATTACTGCTGGAAAAGTCATCAGCAGACCCTGCAAGTCGTTTGCCTCTGTTTATCCTGGCACATGGGGTCACCCTGGGCTGCAGCAGCTGAGGCCACCACACAGTGCTGCAGCCCCTGCTCATGCGAGTGGCACGAGGAGCATGGAAACCCTCAGCAACATCTACCTCTGTTTTGGGGGGGAACGTGGCAAAGAGTCTGCTCTTGCCTTCACCCCACGAGTGGAGAAGACATCTCAGGATAGGGTTTCACCCTCCACACCTTTGTTTCAGGACAGGATGCAGGCAAGAGTGGGCAGGGCCCCAGTGAACTGTCACTCAATGGTGGTCTTTCAGAAACAACTGAAGCCAAGCCCAGCCCAGCAACTGCCATGCTTTAAAAGGTGATACAACAAAAATCCTTCTCTCCCTCACCCATGGGCTTGTTCCATTCCAAAACATTCCATCCAGCCTTTTTTATTCTTCTTTCTTTGCCCCTTCCTCCCCTGTCATTGAATTTCCCAAGTTTTCACTTGGGCAAGAGACAAAACTCCAGCTCCTCTCTGCTTGGTGAAGCAGCAGCACCACCACTGTCCATATCGTGCAGATGGGGAAACTGAGGCACAGGGAGATGCTCAACTGCAGAACATCTGTCCTAGACCCAGAAAGGCTGTAAGGGATGCGGAGCCATCAGCTCACCCCTCCACAGCTCTCAGGCATGTTCATTGCAGGGGAAGCTGCCAGCATGATGGACTTGTTTCACCCCAACAGGCCAGGAGAGCTCTCCTAAAGCAAACAGCTTTGCCTCAGCCCATGCACCACAGCAACAATAATACCCATTAGATGCTGCAGCAGTTCCCTGCTACTTTGTTAGAGCTCACCCAGGAGCAGTGTTGGCTCCACACACACCCCAGCTGCCCTCTGCACTCCCCCTCTGTCCCTGCACTTTCTGTCCAACCGGTTCTGCTCCCTTTCTTCGTTTCAGGGAGGATTATCACCCTGGCCATCTCCAGCTGACAGGGGCAGAAAACCCACCTGCCACCTGGCCACAAGCAGGAACTGGGCAGCTGGGTCCAGCACAAGATCATAGAACGACTTAAGTTAGACCTTAAAAATCATCTGCTTCCACCCCCCCTGCCATGGGTAGGGACACCAGCTGAGGAACACAATCACCTCTAGCAAAGGGAGGGTATTTACCAGCTGCACTTGAGCCAGAGGCTTTTCCTAGGCCAAGACAACAACAGAGTAAAGCTGCTATTTGCATTTGAAGCCTCGGAACGGCGATTTGGGAAGGAGGAGTTTCTGCTCTGGGCAGAGGGGACAGCTCTGCGGTCTTCAAACATCTGGTTTGCAACACCCTGGAGCCCGTTTTGGCCAACAGCCTCCTGGTCAGAGCACAGGAGGTCTTAAAGGCACTGCAGCTGCTGGGGGCAGCCTGGACAGGCTCCTGGCATCCCAAAGGTGTCAGCTCTCAACATGCATGGCAAATCTGCACAGGGAGTCCAAGATGCCATCATCATTAGTGTCTACCCCAGGTTACCTGGCCCTAGAGCCACAATGGCTTTTGTTGCCTCTGTTTACACACAGAAGAGCAGTGGCAGGTACTGGTTTTGTCCCAGCACCCAACAGCCCTGGGCTGGTCTAGAGCAGACAGGGAGAGTCCTGTCTCTAACTCAGAGAGCCTGGGAAGCCTCTAAGGATTTGAGTCAGGAGCTTGCAGCAGGCTAGCATGGTTAGGTGATGCAGCAAGACCTGTTAAGCTGTCCAGGCTGTGTGACCAAGTCACAGCCTACTCTCCATCACTGCTGCAGCAAAAGGCCTCCCATGCCACCCTTCAGGCACTGAAACACATCACTACCACTTGAAACTGAGAAACTCCAGCTCACAAATCAGGAGGACATCTGAAAACCACCCTGGGACTCTGCTTCATCCTGTGGCTCTCAAGCTTATGGATTTCAGTCTTGCTCCATCCTGGCCTGGGGACAGAGCGGAGATGGAGCTGCAGATCCAGGCACTTTCCCCTCCCCCCCACCCCCCTCATCTCAGGGAACATGCACAAATTTTAAAATTTCCTGCCAAGTATCAATTGTGCAGATGTGGAATTCTTGGCAGGGACCTTGAATGTGCTCCCTGAGGTACTAAGGAAAACTCTCCCAAGCACAGGCTTTGGCTGAACACATTTCTGAAGCCCTGTGCCCTCATGGGGAGCTTCCACACTGCTCCATCCAAGCACCACCATGCTCTGGAGAAACACCCAAGAGTGAAGCAGAGCAAATTCATAGGTTCATGGGATGGATTGAGGTTGGGAAGGACCTTAAAAATAATCTAGCTCCAATCCCCCTGCCATGGGGAGGGACAACTTCCAGTAGGCCAGGTTGCTCAAAGCCTCATCCAACCTGGTCTCAAACACCTCCAGGGAGGGGGCATCCACAGCCTCCCTGGGCAACCTGTTCCAGTCTCTCACCACCCTCACTGTAAAAATGTCCTTTCTAATAACCAGTCTAAATTTGCCCTCCTCATAGTTGGAAAGGACCTCCAGAGATCAACTCCAACCCCACTCAGTTCTTGCCACCTGCAAGATTTTCATCTTCCTGCATTTTACAAAAGCCTGCTAATTGTTCTGGTCATGGTCCCATGTAAGCAGAGATGATGCAGAGCCAGAGCATCACCTCCAGGGATGCAGTTGGCTGCCTGAAATCCATCACACCTTGCTGGCACAGACAAGCCAAGCAGAAAGCACCAGGAATACATGCAGGAAAGCACAGACATCCATGCATGCCCCTTCCCCACTGCAGGGCAGCTCCAGCTCACAGTGCTCCCCACTGCCATTTAGCAAAGGGGGACAAGAAAGGCTCTGTGGCAAAGCAACCTGCTTGGCAGGTCAATTTCATTTGCATGAGCACAGTTTATTTTCTTGAGAAACCAGCACAAAAACCAAGAGGAGAAGCCTGACACAGATAAGAGATACAGAATCATAAAATCAGTCAGAATTGGAAGGGACCATGAGAATCATCCAGTTCCAACCTCCCTGCACCTCACAGCCTCATCCAGCCTGGCCTTAAACACTTCTAGGCATGGGGCTCCAACCATCTCCCTGGGCAACCTGTTCCAGGGTCTCACCACCCTCATGGTGAAGAACTTCTAACATCCAGTCTTAATCTCCCCATTTCTAGCTTTGTTCCATTCCCCCCTATCCACTACCTGACAGCCTAAAAAGTCCCTCCCCAGCTTTCTTGTAGGTCCCCTTAAAATACTGAAAGACCACAATAAGGTTACCTCAGAGCCTTCTCCTCTCCAGACTGAACAGCCCCAACTCCCTCAGCCTCTCATCACAGCAGAGTAGCTCCAGCCCTCTGATCATCCTCGTGGCCCTTCTCTGGACACCTTCCAGCACATCCATAGCCCTCCAAAGGCTCCAGAACTGGACACAGTACTCCAGGTGAGATCTCACCAGAGCAGAGTAAAGGGGGAGGATCACTTCCCTCGCCCTGCTGCCAACACTTCTCTTGCTGCAGCCCAGGCTCTGGTTGCTCTCTGGGCTGCAAGAGCTCACTGACAGCTCATACTGAGCTTCTACGTCCACCAGCACTCCCAAGCCCCTCTCCTCAGGGCTCCTCCTGGAGAGATGGTGAGGCTGGGGAATGAGCCCAGTGTCATGCCTCTGAGTGGCGCTGGATGCCCTGGCTGGGTGCTGAGCTGCAGCACCACTTGCTGCCCACATCCTGCGACTCTCCCAGCCCTCCCCAAGCACACCAGCAGCTGTCGGAAGGGCAAAAAATGATCCTCTCCTTATGTCAAGCTCTTGGCAAGCTCCCGCCCCCCGCCCCCCCCCGCGACGCATCCTGTTCACTGCTTCGTATCCGGCTTGGGAATTCCAGGAACATCTGCACTCCTCCCTCGCCCAACCGCACATCTGCGTGTCGGTACCTGCAGCTTGGGCCACGCTCCCATCCTGCCGGCTCAGCGCTCGCCGCGCAGTGCCCACCCACGCCTGCACCAGCCCCACCGGGGATGGAGAACGGCAACGACGTCCTTCTGAGCATCACACCAGCTCCCCCAGGAACCAAAATGTTTTGCCCCCGGCTAGTCCCTTTGAGTAAACAAATATAAATCAGCCGAGCCAAAACCATGGCTCCCCGTAAAACACGGAGCAACATCTGGAGAGGAGCCCCTGCGTGCTGAGGTTGCTTGTAGCACACATGGCCGCTCGTGCAGGGTCTTAGCATCACCTAAAGGTCATCACAGGGATGGAGCACCTCTCCTACAAAGACAGGCTGGGAGAGCTGGGGATGTTCAGCCTGCAGGAGAGAAGGCTCTGAGGCGAGCTTCTAACTGCATTTCAATATCTGATGGGGACCTACAGGAAAGCAGAGGGACTGTTACCAAGGGCATGGAGCAATGGGAGGACAAGGGACAATGGTTTGGTAGACCCGGGTTGAACATTAGGAGGAAGAGCTTCACAACCAGGGCAGCAAAACACTGGCACAGAGATGTGGTGGAGGTCCCATCCCTAGAAACACTCAAGGTCCAACTCGATGGGGCCCTGGGCAACTGATCTAGTCAAAGATGCCCCTACAGTGAGCAGGGGCATTAGACAAGATGACCTTCAAAGGTCCCTTTCAACCCAATACATTCTACAATTCTACACAAACAGCTCTTGTCCTCTCCAGGAGAACAGCCAGCAAAAATATGAGCATCATCCTTGGTCACTAGCAAGGGGCTGAGGTGATGTGGCTGGGGATGTAGAGCAGCCTGAGCCATGCTGCTGAGGTGTGTGGGATGCTGACAGTGCTCACTCAGATAGATGGGTGATTTCTGAAAGAGAGCCTGTGAAACATCATCAGTCCTGCCCTGAGCACTTCATGCCATGGCAGATAGAGCTACAAAGATGAGGCAACTGGAGCATTTCTCTGATGAGGAAAGGGGAGGGACCCACAGCTGAGAAAAGCATACTGAGAGGGCATCTTAATGCAGAGTGAGTGTCAAGAGGATGGGGCCACTCTTTTCAGTAGTGCCCAGCAACAGGACCAAGAGCAACAAGCACAAACTGGATCCCAGGAGGATCTGGATGCGGCCATGAGAAGAAAATTCTTTGCTGTGAGAGTGCTGGAGCCCTAGAGCAGGCTGCCCAGAGAGGTTGCAGAGTCTCCTTTCTCAGGATACTCCAAGCCTGCCTGGACATGATCCTGGGCACCTTGCTGTGAGTGAGCCTGCTTTAGCATGGGAGGGTTGGACTAGATGATATCTAGAGATCCAGACCCTACCATGCTGGGATTCTGTAGAGCAGCCACCCACCAGCACACCAGGAGAAACCTGGGCAATACTCTGCTCCTCTCACCAGGAAGCAACAGCTCCTGCCCTCCTATCCTGCTCCTCTTGCTAGGTGGGAAAAAGCTCCCCACAGTAGCACTGATGGGAGTGGTCTGGGGCAATGGAAAAGGAACAGCTCTCCCCCACAGCCCACACCACTCACCCTCCCCTCACCCAGAGCAGATGGGCCTGGCAGAGCTGTGTTTTCCTAGCGCCTGCCTGAGTTTTATGGAGGAGCAGAGCTGACCTGGCATCTGCAGGCTGAATAATAACCCCTTGTGGCAGCAGGCTGGGGGTGTGGGACGGCAGGGGAGGCAGATCCCAAACCCACACGCTCCAGTGATTTACACACAGCCGAGCGGCAGCGTGGCCACCGTGCTGCAGACACAGTGGCTGCCCCGTGCTGGGGCTCAGCATTCCACCCTGGTCCTGTTCAAACCTCAGGCTTGCCTTCTCCCAGTCTTCCCTCTGACCCACCCCAGTTAGAGCCACCCTGTGCCCAGCTGGGAGGACAGGAAGGTTTGACCTCACACTCATAAACCATGCTCCTTCGCTTTCCCCATGGGCACCCCAAAGCTGTTCTTCTCCACAGTGGCTTCTCCATCATTCCCATACTTAAGGAAAATTTCACCCCAAACACCCCACACCAATTTGCCATCCTCCCTTCCTGGTGTCCTGGTCCATGCACAGCATGAAACACCTCCAACCCCTTTGGCCTTCCCTGGTCGATGCATCTTAGATCCCAGTTTGCCTGTTGCCCCACATTGCTGTGCCAGGGGAACTCCAGCAGAGCTCCTGCTCTGATCACACACACAGAGCTCTGTCTCTGCTTTCTGCAGGAACAGTCCAAACTGCAGAGGCTCCTTCTCTCCCCACACCCTCCCCAAGGGTTTGTACTCCAAAATCACATCCACTTTGTTGACACTGAACAGCACATCTCTCCCTCTTGCCTAGAAGCAGAGGGCAAGAAGAAGCTCAGAGGCTGTCTGGAATCTCCTTCAGGGTATGTTAGAGAGCAAAATGTCCATCTGAGATGTTGCAGACTGCAAGAGTAGCCCCAGCTCTTCTGGAAGCCAAAACATGAATTTATTGTCACCCCTCCCCAGAGCTAAGCAGCCATAAGACCTTCCCTTTCCCCACAGCTCATTACCATTGGCACTGCATGCCAGGGCTGGTAGCAGCTCACCACAGCCTTGGCAAGCAAAGGGTGCGCTTTGGCACCAGGACCCACAACCTGAAGCTGGTGTGAACTGGGCTAAAAACTGCTGGTGCGAAAACACACATTAAAACAAAACAAAACCAAACCCTAAATACCCAAATGCTGGGGAAGAGGGAAGCTGTGAGCCAGGATATCAGCAATGGGGTGCCAGCAACTGCTGCCAAGCAAACACCTGCGGGTACGCACAGCCTCGCCATGCTGGTGCCTGGACAGATGCCCCTCTGCAGACTTTCAGACCTTTAAGGCATGTGCTTGTCCCCCCCAAAAAAAAAAATCTCTACACCACCTTTTCTGTTCTTTACACAGCAGCTGAGTGTGGTTTCACACGAGCAGCAGTGCCCCTGTGTTTATTTTAGCGCTGCAGCAAAGCTCAGTTTTTAAAAGGAAGGACTGTTTGTGGTGGTTCCAGTTTGAAATTTCGTTTTAACAGAAAAGAAGGGAAGAGGAGGGGGAGAAATGAGGCAAGGGGAAGAAAGAAAAGGGTTGGGTGAAATTTAAGAAGTCCCATAAACTTTGCTGAGTCCTGTAGAACATCCCCTGCAGCCCTATGCTCCCAGCGGAGCAGCTGAGGCTGTCAAGGGAGTCAGCAGACCCTTGCATGGCTGGACCCTGCAGACACCCCCCAGCCACAAGCTCTCCTCCCAACTGCAAGGGCTGAGGCAGTCACATCCTTGTGGCCCACAGGACAGGCTCAGCCCAAGTGAGCTGGAGGGAGATGAGTTTGTGTACCAGTACATAAAGGGCAGCTACCAAGAAGATGGAAACTCCCTTTTTACAAGGAGTCGCATGGAACAGACAAGGTGATGAAGACAAGTTACTGCTGGGGAGATTTCAATCAGACTCCAGAAGAAAGCTTTTTCACAGTGAGAACAGTTAGAGATTGGAATCATCTCCCAGGAAGAAGTAGTGGATGGCCCTGCAGCAGACAGTTTCAAGGCTCAGCTGGACAGGGTACTGGGCCAGCTCATTTCAACTCTACTATTACCTAGAAAGGTTGGATCAAATGATCCTTGGGGTTCCTTTCAACCTGCCATTCTGTGATTCATGAGCATCAAACATGGAAAAAGCTGCTACAAAAAGGAACAAATCAACCAGCCAAGGCAAGACTCAACCACACCAGCCAGAGCTGCAGCATCAGTGGCATACACTGGCAGGATGGTGCCTAGAGCCCCTTGGATGTCACCAGGACTGATACAATTACAGCAACTGAACTGAAACAGGGCACACATTAAATGTCACCAACCCTGCTTTTACACTTTCCCACTCTGCTTCCATCACCCACCAGTGGGGACAGCTGCACTCAGCAGAGGCAGGAGCATGAGAGCTGCCACAGGCTCTCCATCTTCATCCCATCAGCAAAGGCCAGTACCAGGAATGGACACAGAAATCTGGGTTTGGTTCCCAGGCATTAAAGGAGGATTCAGCTACTCATTTCAGAGCTCTTCTGCCTGCTGCAGGTAACTGAAGGGCACCAGGGAGAGGGCAGTGAAGGGGATGTGCAGCCCTGCTCTAGCCCAGCAGCTCAGCAAGAGGCAATGCAGGCTCCTGCGTGAGAGAGAAAGACAAAAGGGAGGCTTTGTGGAGAGGCCAAATTAATTCAGTGTCGTGCAAAAGGGAAGCTGCTCCCTCTGCCAGAGAGAAAACAAAATGGAGCAGGCAGTGCAGAGGAGCAGCTGGGCACAGCACAGCATGGCACAGCTGCAGGCAGCACCCCGGTGGCAAACCCACTCCTCATGCCAACACAGCCAGCGCTGACCCTGGGCACCACCACACCGAAGGCACCCCCATGCCCCTCGAGCCTGCAGAGCAGCAGGGCAGGGTGCAGAGCCTCCAATTAGGATGCCAGGGGACAGGGAATGAAAGGCAAGAGAAACTCTGCTTAATTGAGACACAGCAGCCAGGCCATGCTTGCCTGAGATTAGAGAGGAATGCAAAGGCTCCTTTAGAGCCAGTTCATTCACTCGAAACAAAAATGAATAGAGAGGACTCCAGGAGGGAGAGGAAAAGAAAAATAAAGATTCATATGACCTGGATTTAGGGTTGGGATGAGATCTGGTGACTGCCCAAGGATCGCAGAATGCAGCCCCATTTAGGTGTCTTCTTCCAAAAGCCTCCACCCTGGCCATGAAACCTGCACAGCTGGGAGCACTGAGCTCCTCCTGGCACCCCAGGGGAAGTCATTAATGCTCCCCCTGTGCCTGCAGCAGCAGCCAACCTGCAGGGACCTCCCAGCTACCCAGAAGAAAAGCAGCCAGCTCTCTCCATGGCCTTTAAGTCCAGCCAGTCCCTAGATGTAGAAGCCAGACCCCTCAAGCCAGCTTCAGCTGCAGAGCAACACATGCCTGTGGCCATCCCATTGCAAAGAGAAAGCAAAAAGCATGGGCTTCCCCCTTTTCCAGGCAGTTTTACCCAGGTCCCATTCCAGCTGGAAAGCTGAAAGCCCTCCACCATGCTGTTCCAATTGCCCAGAAAGTATTTGCTTATTCCTGCATCCAGCTGATGTCTGCTGGTTCATTCTCATGAGGAAAATGTCACCCTCCAGCATCAACAGGGCATCTCCAGAAGAGGTCACTGCTTAACGCCTGCCACCAGCTACCTCACACCCATAAGCCAGACCCCTAAACCAGAAAGGCTCTCACAGCTCCTCCTGCAGTGCTTGAGCTCCCAAGGAAATCACTGAGCTGCAAAGGGCCCAAATGCTTCTGTGGATCTTGGCTGAAGGGAGCATTATTCTGGACCAGACTCAGCAGGCACTAGAAAGCCACTTTGTGCTGTAGTGGGGAGAGCAGCACCATAGCAGCATCTGTCCCCAGCAGCTCCCAGGCCTGCACCACCACCTGCCCCAACCTCCCTTGGCAGGGACCCTGCACTCCAGGAGGAGTTGGGATTTGCATCAAATGACCACATATTTGCACTGCAAAAATACCTTTTGGCCCTCAACATCCCACCCCTAAACCAGGCAGGGCAAACAATACTGAAGTGACTCGTGCAGGGGGACAGGGTGATGATGCCTTGGAGAAGGGAGGGGGAAGGATGCCAGGGGATTGTATTTGCCAACCTTTACCTACCCTCTAGGCTATTAAATTACAGTATCATGAAATGGTTTGGAAGGGAACCTTCAATGTTATCTAGTCCAACCACCCTGCAGTGAGCAGGAACATCTGCAACAGCAGATGAAGGCAGGTTCTGCTTTCCCTCTACTCTGCCCTGGTGAGACCTCATTTTGAGTACTGCCTTCAGTTTTGGGCTCCCCAGTTGAAGAGGGACAGAGATCTGCTGGAGAAGGTCCAGCAGAGGGCTACGAGGATGATTAGGGGACTGGAGCACTGCCTGATCACAAGAGGCTGAGGGACCTNTGTGATCCAGAACAGATTGTTCAGACCCCAAACCAATCTGATCCAGAATGATTCCAGGGATGTGGCATCCACCACCTCTCCGGGCAATCTGGGCCAGCACTTTACCATTCTAATTAAAAAAAACAAACAAAAAAAAACAAACCACACCCAACAAAACAACCCCAAAACGTGGTGTGGTATCAGCAGCTCTGCAAAGCTTCCTCTTCCCACAGACCTCCTCATCACCAGCAAGGCTCCAGCTCCAAGGGCAGCACCCATTACTATCCACAACCCTTCTGCCCTTCCTCAGATTTCAAATCCACTTTTTTTTTTCTTTTCAGATAGAGAGGGAGCAGCACACAATAGCTTAGAAAGAGCAGCACCAACACCTTGCAGAACTGCACCTCAGAGAAACACCTTGGGAAAACTTTTTGGGTGCTGGGTGTGGAAACACAACTCACAACAATCCTGCATCACAGAAAAGCCCCATAAGCATTTGGCACTTCCAGGGACTGGCTTCCCAGCAGTGAAAACTGATTTTTTTTTGCAAGACTTCTCTTTCTTGGAGGGAGAAGAAAGTGAACATCACAACATCCCAACCCCACCAGTGCTATGCACACAGATGTCCCCATGCAGGGCAACCCCTGTGACCCCCTTCTCCAGTTCCATCCACCCATTTCAGTGATGCTTGCAGTGAACAAGAGAAAAATCACATCTCAGAGCAATTTTCTGCCTGGCTTCACACCTCCACTGTTGATGCAGCAGCATTTAGGGCTCCTACTGGAGAACATGGAGTTTGTTCTACACTTGCAGGTGCAACAGCAATGTCTTTCAAGAGTCATAGAATGGTTTAGGTTGGAAGGAACCTCAGAGATCATCCAGTTCCAATCCCCTGCCACAAGCAGGGACACCTCCCACTAGAACAGATCACTCAAGGCCTCATCCAACCTGGCTTCAAACACCTCCACTGAGGGAGCAGCCACAATGTGCCTGGGCAACCTGTGCCAGTGTCTCACCACCCTCACAGCAAGAGAGTACCAGCAACTCACGCTAGGGAAAATAGTCACTCCTGTCTCGTCTCTTTAGCTCCTCTACTCAGTCCTGGGCAGGGGGGAAGCAGGATCATCCTTAAAAATTCCTACTGCCCAGCTGCATCTCTGGGCATCAGTGTGGCTGCAGCAGAGGTGAGCCAGCCCCTGTGGAGCAGCTTTGTCCTAGCCTCGGCCACACTCCCCCTGCCACCCTCCTCGTGCTGATGCCATCTGCGCCGGGATAAAGGCGCTTTGTCTAACGCCCATCTCTCAACACATTCCCATAAGGAATTTGATCAAATTGGACTTATCTCAGCAGAGCTTTGAAATCCTCACCACCACCACCACCCCTCCCAGCTCCCAACACAACTGCAGACGCTGGCTGTGACGCCAAAGGGAGGCTGGCACACCAGCAGCCCCCCAGCATCACCAGCAGTCCCCCGACATTGCTCCTGCGTGAAAGATTAAGCTCATCTTAAGCTCTTGGTTAGGGGCAAGGCAACGGAACAGAAAATAAACAGGACCTCAGCTCAGGGTGGGCACACCAAGGGCCATAGTGACCTCCCAGCTCCTGTCTTGCAGGGCTGCTTGCACTGGGTTTCCCCTTAGCACCCCAGGGATACAGCACCCTTCACCCAGTGCAGCTAGGGATGAGTGCACAGCCTCATGCACACGAGGACCCTCCCATCAAAGGATCTCAAAACACCATCCACCTCACAGCCCCTTCCCAACGCTCCTCCTGTTCCTCCTCCTCCTCTGCAGGCACTGGGACACAGACCTGCTTTTCAAAGAAGACCTTGAAGCGCTCATACTAAAAGCAGAGGCTTCAAGATCCACCCAGATCCAATTCAAAAGAACTAGAAGGTTAAGCAAGCAAAGAGGAAGCAACCACAAGCCCATCCAAGAGCAACATCATTTGGCAACTTCATTTGGAAAAATTAATAATTCTGCAGAATTTCAAGAAGAGAAGTGGGTGGAGGGGGGGAAGGGGAGTGGGGGGAAGGCAGCTTGGAAATCCAAAACCTCCCTTCAACTTTCTATCCACAATCAGAAGCAAGGTTGGGAAATAAAAAAGGGAAGCACAACATATTGTTGATGACTTTTCCATTAAACACACACATTTAAACCACACCACACACACCCCCCCTTTATATATTCCAGCCTTTGCTTGCAGGCTCAGCAGGCCCCACTTTTTTTTTTTCCCCCCCTCCCCTCTCTTCCCCTCCCTTCTCTTCCCTTCCCTTNTTTTAATAATAATAATAAAAAAAAAAAAAAGAGAGTTATATGACTTTAATTAAATGCACTTATTAAAAGGGTGAAATATTTGGAGAGGCTGTTTTTACGCTGGAGGCACATTTTCCAGCATGCTGCAGAGTGTCTGCATCCGCCCGCCCCAGGCCATTTTTAATGCACAAATAAATCCCCACCTGAAGTGCTGACAGGTTATTATGCAGTGTGGCAGCCAACTAAAGTAAACACAGGGGCAAAGTTTTAACCTCTTGCAGTCGCAGAGGCTCTCCCCCGCAGAGCCAAGCCCAGGTGTAAATGACCAGCAGCAAAAGCATCTTCCTCCAGGTCCTCTCCGTGTCTCCCAGCTCCCTGCCCCTCAGCATGGCTCCCTGGGAGCCCTCAGGAGGGATGAGGCAGATTGGGTCTGAGCATTACGGAATCAGAGCGCTGCTGAGGTTGGCATCAAGTCCAACTACTCACCTAGAGCTGACAATTCCACGACTACTGCTTAGCTGCTGCCACTAAACTGTGTCCCTGAGCGCTACATCTACATGTCTTTTAAATACCTCCAGGGGCAGTGACTCCACTACCTCTCTGGACAGCTTGTCCCAATGCCTGATAACCTCTTTCATGAAGGAACTGTTCCAAAGGTCCAACCTGAATCTCCCCTGGCACAACTTGAGCCCAATTCCTCTTGCCCTGTCACTTGCTGCATGTGAGAAGAAAGCAACTTCCACCTCACTCCATCCTTCCTTGAGGTAGTTGTAGAAAGCAATGAGGTCTCCTCTCAGCCTCCCCTTTCTGAAGTCTAAAGACCCCCAGTTCCCTCAGCCATTCCTCATAAGACTTGTGTTGGAGGCCCTTCACTTCTTTGGACACTCTCCAGCACCTCAATGTTCCTGTAGTAAGAACCTGACCCACCAGCACATGCTGACCTCTGCAAGCCTTTCCAGCTGATGCACCAACCAACAGTGCTCACACTTATTCTGTAGTTATTTAGTAAGTGAATAAAGTGACAGGAAAGTGCTGGAGCAGGGGCTAGAAATGAAACACACAGGGATAGGCAGTGGAGATGAACAGTTCCCTCTGTGATATTCCATGTCCAGAATGGAGAAACTCAGCTCATCCAGGCTCTGCCAGAAGACAGATAAATACCAAACTGAGCTCAGTAAGTGGCCAGGGCAGTGCAGACTCCTAAGGATGCTGAACAAGCTGCTGGGGTTTGGGTTCAGCAAAAGGGAACTCCACAGAACTCCTTTCTTCCTGCTCAGCAGCAGGTCACTGATGCTTTGCTGTGTCATGGGGGAGCAGTTCCTGTGATGCCTCTCACCTTTAGCCTGGGGCTCAAGCACACCTGGAATGCCAAGCTGCAGGTGGACCTGACCTCCTGCCTGGTGGAGACACTATCTTCAGGGTATCTGTCTCCAATTTGCATCTGTGTTTCAGAAGCCAACCCTGAGGTTTGCATATGCCTGTACCAGGGGCAAAGCAAAGATGGAGCAGATAATCCACAGACCACAAACAAACCAAACCTGCAGCAAGTTGCTGCTCTATTTTGAGAGGACACAGCAAGACAAGAGGCAGCTCCCCAGTTCCTGTGCTGAAAAGCAACCCTGCCAACATGGGACAGAGGAATTCCACCAGCACCCCCATGCTTTTCATTCCATGCATCTGCACCCAGGCACCAAACATGCTCAGCTCCCAAACCTCCAGCCACAATTAACAGCAACTAATAACTCCTGGAGCTCAGGTCCTGCAAAAGCCAAACCGTGGCCCCTGTCCTCACAGCTCAGCTGCCAAACCCAGCAACAGCCAAAGCCAAGCTGCCATCTCTCCCAGTTTGCAGTTGATGCAGTAAATTCATCTCTCCTAGGGCACAGAAGATGCTGAAGCAGTCTCTCCTTTCAAGGTGATAGCCCTTGGTACAAAGAACAGCAGCCCCATCCCTCACATACTGTCCTGCAAGGAATTCTTCACCAG
The DNA here is from genome assembly GCA_013399055.1 of Ramphastos sulfuratus. Classification (NCBI taxonomy): domain Eukaryota; kingdom Metazoa; phylum Chordata; class Aves; order Piciformes; family Ramphastidae; genus Ramphastos; species Ramphastos sulfuratus. The sequence continues at coordinate 77,627 of WBNM01041544.1, forward strand.
ACTAAGTAGTTTACACAGAATCACAGAGCCTTGAAAGTTAGAAGGGACCTCCAGGGATCACAGAATGGTAAGGTTGGAAGGGACCTCAAGGATCATCTAGTTCCAACCCCCTGCCATAGGCAGGATGGATCACTGAGTCCAACCCCTAGGGTAGTCTGCACAGGAACAAATCCAAGTGAGTTTTGAAAGCCTCCAGAGCACACAACACCACAACCTCTCTCTGGGCAGCCTGTGCCAGTGCTCCCTCAGGTGAAACCTTCTGTGTTCCAGTCTGCATCCATCATTCTTCATCTTATTGCTGTGGACCACCCAAAAGAAATTTGCCCCAGCCACTTGACACCCAACCCCTCAGATATTTACAGACATTGATGAGATCTCCTCTCTAGACTAAACAGCCCCAGGGCTTTCACTCTCTCTCCATAGGGGAGATGCTCAAGTCCCCCACTCATCCTCCTGGCTCTCTGCTGGACTCTTTCTAGCAACTCCCTGTCTCTCCTGAACTGGGGAGCCCAAAACTGGACCCAAAAGAACCAGAGCTGGAGGGGGTAAGGTCAGCACACAGCCTGACAACAACTCCTCATCCTCCTTGGACATGATGAGGGACCTCGGACCCACCCAGCCCGTGGGGCTGCAGGGGTCACTTGGCCAGCACACAGTGAGGACAGGCTGTAACAGAAACATCTCTCTTGTCTTAAAAAATTAAGGCCTCCACTTCCCTTCCACATCTGACAAGACGCCGCTTGCTTTGCTAATCCTCAGAGGAGATTAACTTTTTATTTAGAATTCCTTCCTCTAAATGTGGCAATTACCAGGGGTGGTTGGGTTTTAGTTGGTGGGGTTGGTTGTGCCCTCCCCCCCCCACACACAGACACACTCCTCCTTTAAGGTCTTGGCAAGGAGATCACTTTCACCAAGTTGGCTGAAAAGGGTTAGTTGAAAGTGGATCTTAAGCCTTCTTTTCCCTCTCAGATCAAAGTCATAGGAACCTCTTGCAGACAGGGATGCCTCTTGTCTCACAACCTCAGCCTGTCATCGTGCACATGAAAACCCAAAGCTATGATCTGGTTTTGACAGAGGAAGGCAGAAGCTGCCCCCACACCAGGAGAACATTTGGTACACAAATCTAACGCCACAGAACAGATGTGCTGCCTGCAGATCCTCAAAGGTGGTTTCATTGCTCCTCCTCCACTGGGTTCAGGAACCAGCAAAGTGCCATATTTCACCCCAAAATGGTTGCAGCTCACTGGTAGAAGCTTGGAGCATCCACAGGGAGGTGAAAGGCATTATCTGCTGCAGGGAATCCCCAACACCCAAGGCATTGGCTTACCTCTGCCATGACACCAGAAGGTGTCCTGCCAAGCTGTCTAGGGACAGACTGTTTAGCAGGGTCTGTTGTCATGGTTTCATAGAATCAACCAGGTTGGAAGAGACCTCCAAGCTCATCCAGCCCAACCTATCACCCAGCCCTATCCAATCACCTAGACCATAGCACTAAGTGCCCCATCCAGGCGTTGCTTGAACACCTCCAGGGACAGCAACTCCACCACCTCCCTGAGCAGCTCATTCCAATGGCAAATTGAAACTAAAAGAGGGAGATTCAGATTAGAGAGAAGAAAGAAAAATTGTTTGCAGTGAGGATGACAAGACACTGGCCCAGGCTGCCCCATCCCTGGAACCATCCCAGCTCAGGTTGTCTGGGGCTCTGAGTAACCTGCTCTAGATGAAGACAACCCTGCTACTGCAGGAGGATTGGACTAGATGACCTTGAAAGGTCCCTTACAACCTGAAGCATTCCATGAATCTCTGATGACAGAGTATTTAGCAGGCACAGCCCCTGTGCCTGCAGCTCCAAGGCAGCTGTTTCCACTCAACAGACAGAAAAAGTCTCTCCAGCAGTGGTGGAGCAGCTCATATGAAACTCGAGGAAGGATGCCCTCACAGAGCAAAGGCAACCTGGGCTGTACAGCAAGGTTGGGGAGGGGGAGGGGAAACAAAAAAGAAAGAATTAAAAAATAGAAATGTCTCAAGTGCCTGTAGCTGTCAGAAAGCATTTCTGCAGCTTTAGCAAGACAGACACAACTAATTTAGCATGGCCTCGCCGAGGTGTATTAAGCTGTCAGTCTGGATGATATGAATTTAATCACTCTGAGCAGATCAAAGCTCAGCAGCACTATTGGTGGTGGGCTGGGCACACAGGGATAAAGCAGAGGATGAACTGTGAGGAGCAGGAAAAGCTCACAGGGTGCACAGCAGCCCCAGCATGCTCCCAGGTTGTCACCTGCCTGTGGGGATTGCCTCTCTGTGAGCCATCAGATCTCTGCAGGGATATATGGGGAGCTGGAGCTGAGCAGTGTCTGCCTGCGACCCAAAGCCATCAGCTGGGCTGAGGGCTGGCCCCAAGGAATGAAATGTCAGAGTGAGGAGGAGGCATCACTGCTCCCAATGGTGAAGGCTCAGGGCTGCAGAGATCTCCTCTGCATCCCAATCCTTCCATCACAGCACTGGCAGCATCAGCCTAATGGACCCAGTCCCAGGAGGAAGTCCTGGTTTAGACTACCTCCTGCTTCCTAAGCCACCATCAGTGCTCCATGGTTGCAGCAGGAGAGCTGCATGGTGCTGGCCTGGCCCTGCTCCCACCTACAGCTCATCCATGCCATTAACAGGGACAACAATCACAGCTTCTGTTCAAGCCCATGTGGCACTTCTGGGAGAGGCTGGTCAGATGCTGCCATGATTAAACCCACCTCCCAGATGAGCCTTGCCTCTGCCAGGAAGCACAGGCTGCAAACACACAACATTCATCCTCATGCAAGCATCCATCAAGAGCAGAGACATTGTCCTGGAGGGCACTTGAAGGATTCCCACCAGACCTGCAGCACCCAGGCACACCTCACCTTAAACCCCTCACCTTGATTCCAGGGCCTCACAGGATGCCTGGAGAGGGGAGAGGTCAGCTCAGGGTGGGTTGTGCTGCAGCTCTGCCATGCACTAATGCCTGCAGCCCCTCACCTGCACACTGCCATTACATCTAGCAAAAGCCAAGAGTTGCACAAACATTTTTCTCCCCTCAGGACCCCAGAATGTGCCCTGATGAGCAGTACCCAACCACAGCCCCGCCCCCCAAATCTCTCCCTCATTATCTGCAGGAGTAGCAGCTCAGGCACAGATCCCACCAAGCTGTCACGGGGCCATCCCTTTGTGCCACCCTCACTGTGCTGGCAGAGGAGGTGGAGCAGCAGCTGGGGAGGCAAAAGGGAAAATTCACAATTTGATCCCAGCTGGAAGGAAAGTCTCCCATTGCTGCAGGGATTTAATCTGCATTTCCCTGGGATGGATTAGCCTTTGACTACTCCATTAATTTTTACTGGGGTTCGCTGGGCAGTTTTTACTGGGGTTTGTTCAGCAGGAGGGAGGGGGCTGCCTGGGCCATCCAGATGCTGCACACACTGCTGCCCCAGCCAGGAAACTGTAACAGTGCCAACAGACCTGGGGAAACAAAGCTTCTCCTGCAGGAATCTGCCCACATCTGGGGCTCTGGCAAAGCCCAGACCTGGCCCTGTGGTGGGAGCTGGACTGCAGCCTGTCACTAGTAGGGGTCCTAAGCTGCTGCTCACTGCAGCTTGTTGATGCTATGCCATGGTCACTTCATCAGTGCCACAGGAGGAGGGGGAAATGATGGAATAACCATCTCCCAGGTGCAGAGACACCCACTCCTTTGAGACAAGCAGAGGTTGCTCAATGGTGCTGAGCAGAGCTAGCGCAGCCTGGGCACAGCACCAGCCTCTGCTCCACAAAGACTTTGCAGGACGTAGTTTAATGTCCTCTTAGGTTGAAGGTTAGACTCTGATATTGGAGGTCTCTTCAACCAAATTAGGTCTGTGATTCTAAGATCCCAAAGAAAAGGCATCTGTGATCCAAAACAAAAAGTCAGAGACACTTCTAGCCTCAGCACCAGGCAGAGAACAGCTGCAGCCCAACTGCTCAGCACACATCTGAAGCTTGAAGCATCACAGTGCTTGAATTTTATTTTTTTTTTTTTTTTAAATTCTCAGAATTCTCAGCCCTGCCTTCAGCAGCTCCAGAGGCCACCAGAGCCCCCAGCATGCTTCCCAATTAACCAGCCCCAGCTCTCCCCTGCGTGCCCCTCGCCGATTACGGAACGCCATGCGAGCCCGTTACATAAACCTAATTAGCAGGGCTCCACTTTCAGCATGGCAAATGGCTAGGCTAATCTGGGATTTGTTCTCCTAGAAACTAATTTAATCATACAGTGCCAGCCAGGCTGCTCACGTGGCTGAGGCAGAGAGCAAACCCAAAAATCTCTCTGCCCCCAGTAATGAGCCATTACAGGTAAGCCAGCCTCGCACGCTGCCTCGCCGTTCCGCAGCAGAGCAACACACACTTGGGAACCTTAATCCTCTAAAACAGCCTCAGACAGAATCTGCTAAAGAAAAAAAATTAAATAAAATCTTAAGAGAGATTTGGGGAGAAAGGTCCAGCCATGATTAAAGCAGAGCAATCCTGCAGCCTGCCTCAAATGTTGCCAAAGTTGGCAGGCAAGTGCCCGGAGTCCAACAGCTCCTTCCTGGGACAGCAGAGAGGTTACAGCCACCTCTGATACCAGGCTCTGATGGCACAGAGAATCATAAGGGTTGGAAAAGACCTCCAAGATGGAGTCAAACTCTCAAGCATGCCCACTAAACCATGTCCCAAAGTGCCATGTCTGCATATTTTGTTTTAACACCTCTATGGATGGTGACTCCAGCACCTCCCTGGGCAGCCTGCTCCAATGCCTGACAACTCTTAAGTAATTCATTTGTTCCTAATATCCAATCTAAACTTCCCTTGCCACAACATGTCACCTCATCCCAAAACAGGCAGCCCTTCTGCTCCTTGCTGCCCTGGCACAGAAGCTGGTGCAGTAAAGTAGTTGCTGGCTGAGACACTCATGGTTCCTGCCAGGGTGGGCAAGCAGGAGGCCAAGCTTGGGCACCCCCAGGGTTACAACAATGCTCAGCTGCTGCAGTCACACCAGTCTAAGCCAGCCTGGGGAGTTGCCTCTTTGGCATGATGTCAGTGCTCAGCCATAGAAACATCCTTCAAAAGTCCTTCCAAGGAACTTCTAAGCTTGTGGTATAAGAAAGGGAAGTTAATGTGCTGCCAACTCCAGTAAAAGCTGCTCTTATTTAAAATAATCTTAATTAGGTATCTCCAGGATAACCCAACATCAATAGCAGACTTCCTCAGGCACTAGAGGATACCACCAGCACCAGAGTATGGTAATGGTATCACTCCTCAAGCTCAGCACTCTGAAAAATCATGAGATGGGTTTAAAAATGAGATCCTGAGATGTGAATAGAGAGAGAAATGTTGCTCACATCCCTTTTCATTTGCTTTTGAGATTTCTAAGCTTCAGGGCTGCCTTTTCAAGCTCAAATTAACAAAAAGAAGAGCCTATAAAATCACTTTTCTAAAAAAGTCAGGTTATGCTGCACCCACCCAACAGCAAGTTTAAAGAAAAACTAAATCTTTCCAGGCTTTAATAAGCAGGGAGCTTCAGAAGATGCCATCACTGCAGCGCTCGCTGCTCTGGCTCAGAGGCGCAGGGTACATGGACCATATGGAGTAGGACAGCCCCAAGCAGTGACATCTGCTCAACAGCTCTCCTGAGCAGCATTCCCAAACTTGTCTGTGTCACTAAAGCCACTGGGAAAGCCAGAGCAACAGGAAGATGCAGCACATGAAGCCAAGCATGAGCTATTTTTAAATATGAAGTTTCACAAGCACCAGAGGATGCGGTACCTGCGATAACAGGGGCCCAGCCTCCATCACCCCCAAGCATGCTGGCATCAAGACCTCATCCTAAGTGCAAGGCAAGTTAGAGGGCTGGAAGTGACCTCAAACAAGTTAACCACATGCATTTTCTCAGACACAAACCTGTCCTGCCCAAGGCACTTCAGCCACAAGAGCTCACACCAGCCTGGCCCCTACATACACCATCCCCGTGCACAGGGACAGCAACATCTCCATCCCCCCAGAGCAGTGTTGGGGGACCAGGTTTGGGGATCTGGCTGTATCTTACATCCCATCCCATCTAGGAAGACTTCTGCTGTCTCTTGAGGGTTAAATGAAAGCCCTTTGCTCTCCTTCTTTCCCCCCCTCCACCGTGGCTCCTGAGCCACAGAGCAGAGCCTAGGGTCTTTGGCAGCCTGGTCACGGAGAGGCTTCCAGGGTGCTGGCCCAACACCCACCGTGTTTAATTTCCTCCTCTCATTTCTCTGTAGTGTCTATTGAGCCTCCCTGAAGGACAGCCTTTGAGCCAGCTCAAGAGGTAACACAAGCTTCAGGAAGGAGAGACAAAAGGGAGCCCGTACAGTCAGCAACTTCATTTCAAGTGCAGGGACGGGGAGCTGGGATGGGGGCTGCCAGAGCCCTTTGCAGGTACCAAACAGGACTCAGGGGGGTTGGGGAAAACAGGAACTGTTAGTGGAGCTTCCTGCCTGCAGCAGTGGGATGCTGGGGGAGCCACTGGCCCCCTTCCCAGGTGGCTCCTGGATGTCTTGAGCTGGGCTTTCATTCCACAGAGCTGTCGCTCCTGCTTACTCAGAGCATTCATCTTGCCAGCAGCAGAGCTGTGAGAGCAGAGCCCTACTGCCCAGGCTCCAAAACAGAGCCTCACTGCCCAGGCTCCAAAACACAATACATGGCATTATGGGCTTAAAATCTTATGGGAGGAGGACCAGGGGTGGTTAACCTCCCAATTCCTTGCAGCTGCCAAGGGGTCCCTGCTTCAGTCAATCTGCTTCATGGCTTCTTTCAAACCCAGAGAGAAAACCTCCTGTCTGTCAGAGGCATTGAGGAGGGCCCCACAGACACAGCTCTGGCATCACAGCACAGACCTTGGCACCATTGTGTGGGGACAGGCTTTCACTGAAGAGACTCCAGAGCCAGGGTGAGATGGATGGTCTCACTGACAGCAGACACCATCCAGCACTGCCTTCAGCTTTCTTCAGCCTCCAGCATCCAACACTGAGGAGCAGCTGAGCAGAGGCAGCTCCAGCCTGAGCAAATCCCTCCACAGCAAACTCATCATCCCGATGTGTCAGGATTAATCGCAAGTGGTGGGGGACAGGCCAGGCACCAACCAAGGGGCGGAAAGTCCCAGCACAGGGGAGGCTCTGGGGCCAGCCTAGCTCCTTGCTTTGAGCCCATTGGGAGCCTGGATGCAGCAAGCAGAGCGGGGCCAGGCTGGGGGACCAGCTACGTGATGGGTTTCACAGGGCACCAGCTCAGTCTTTCACTGTTTATGCTCTTCTCTAGCCAAGTGTAAACGTTTTTTTCCCCTCCACTGTGGAAAGGTGAAGCAAGGACATCTGCAGCCAAGCGTCATCCAGGCTTCAAGAGCTCTGGCAGCAGCATTCAGTTCTGCAGCAACTTTAATTTATAACTGCTCATGGTAACCTTGGAGAAATGCAGGAACTGGACTCCTAATCCCCAAAATTAAAGAGAGTATCCAGAAAGCATCGTTTGGGAGTTTTCTTCCTTCTGAGCTTCCCACTAGAAGACTTTGTTTCTGGCTTGCAAAAGCTGGCTTCCACAGAGTGGATTTAATACTTATTCAAGACACCACTGACATATGGCTCATCCCAGAGGATCCCCAAGCCTCCTGCAAGGGAAACTCCACCTCCTGGGCAGACCATGTGCACCAAGTTCAGAGCTCCTGGGATTTCAAACCTGACCTGCCTGTTCACTTAGAAATAACAGCAGGTGTATAAACCTCCTCATACTGTCCAAACATGAAACTCTCTAGCATCAAGGTGCTTCAAACAGAGCCACAAGCACCCAAAAGAGCACTGCAAGGCAGCTGGCCCCGGGCAGGGTGAAGGGATGGTGCACAGGCAAAGCAGCCATGCCACCAGGTGAGCCTTATCACCTCACAGCACAGCAAACAGCAATAAACCCCAGCGGGTGGTTTGCATGTCTGGGTGGTGACAGCTGTGGTCCATCACCACTGGTCTCCACCGGGTGTGCTCCAGATGGGGCAGCTCACTCATCCCCAGGCACCAGGTTTAGCTTAACACCTGGCAGAGACTTGAGCATGACTGAAAAAAACAACACAACAGGATGGGTTTCCAGGCTGATGAGGTCCTTGGCAATTTTACTTCCTCCCCAGCATCCATCAGGCACAGGGAGGCAAGCTGAGCTCTCCTGGCACACATGCCACATGTCCTGTCCCATCCCAAGGGGTTAAGAATGGCTTTGGTTAGGGCATGCTGGGCTGTGAAAGCTCCATGAGCATTTCACAAAGGCAGCACATGGCTCATGTCCCAGCACATGGTCCCTGCAGGGACATGGGCAAGCAGAAGAGTGAGATCCCAGCCAGTGTTTGCTGTGGGTGACTGGAGAAACCACCAAGCCTCACCAAACAGCACAGATCCAGCCAGGAGGGAGCAGTCTGCAAAAGGAGCACACCTTCATCTGACATGGCAGCTTCCAGCTTGTCTGCTGGAACCCCAGCACACAACTACAGGACATGCAACAGAGCCCAGGACCCCCCCACCTTGAGACTGAACCTTCAGCCTCAGCTTCCTCTACCCAGCATCAGCTGCTGTCTCCTCTCCTGGACTACTGTGAGCAAGGGGACACTGGAGACAGCACTGCTTGGTCAGCTCTTCTGTCCTGAACTTGGGAGAATTTCTACCAACAGCCTCAAGCTTCAGATAAAAAGGTAAAATTCAAAGAAAAAAACCTGAGAAATATAAAAGTCTAAACAGTGTCTGACCATGAAAGGAGGTTCCCTTTCCTTTGGCCAAAGCTTCTGAAAGCACATCACAGTGGTATTTAACTGATCAGGCCATAGCAGCAGCAGATCCAAAGGGCAGAGGTTGCTCCAGACATCCCTTTCAAGCACCGGCTGCAGGTGCTGACTGTGCCCCATGGGAAGGGCTCTGCCACCTCAGCCAGATGTCACACACAAGCATCCCCCCATGGCCTGCTGACTTGCCCTGTCTGGGCATGAGCTGCCCATGTCCTTGGTCTGCAGTGAGCAAACATTCAGTTATCTGCCCTTGGCAAACAACTGAGCCATTAAGTGACAGGGCACAGGCAATATTTAATTACCCTGACCGTGGGAAGTGGGCAGCAAGGGGGAGGGAGGAGGGGGCAGAAACTGCAGGGGAAATTCCAGACCCAGAGATTAAACCAGAGCTGCAAACCAGCACTGCCAGCTTAACAGACAGGTCATAGCTCAGCAGTGTTTGCTCAAGCAGGAGAGCTTCCCAGCAGCCCAGAGGAAGGGTGCATGCCACATCCCACATGACAGAAGGAGAGAGCACCAAAACCAACACAGGAGAGCTGGACACTTCTCTGCCAGTCAGCTGCATGGGGCCAGGACTCATCTCCTAGGAAGAGGGATACAGAACCCTTCAGTGCTGGATCCCCATCACATTGAGGGCAACCCAGAATCACCTGGTTGGAAAAGGCCTTAAGTTCATGAGTCCAACCATAACCTAACATCTCCCTGTGCACAGCTGTTAGACCACATCCCTGAGCTTCTTATCCAAATATCTTGTAAGCACTTCCATGAATGGTGACCTCACCACCTCCTTGGGCAGCCTGCTCCAGTTCCTCACCACTCTTTCAGGGAAGAACTTTCCCCTAATTTCTAATCTAAACCTCCCCTGACACAACTTGAGGCCATTTCCTCACAATCCTATCACTTGTCACCTAGAAGAGGCCAGCCCCCACCTCACTTCCACCTCCTTTCAGATAGCTGTAGAGAGCAATGAGGTCTCCCCTGAGCCTCCTCTTCTCCAGGCTGAGCAACCCCAGTTCCCTCAGCTACTTGACTTGTGGTCAACACCCCTCACCAGCCTTGTTGCCCTTTCCTGGCCATGCTCCAGCACTTCGAATGTCCTTCCTTGGACCTGCCCTCTGAAGTGATTGTTGACACACTAAGACCTCTCCCAGCAACTCCTCCATCTCCTGGGGAAGATCAGAGCATGGAGGGCTGGGGATGGACTATTGACAAGGTCTTGTCATGACAGGATGAGGAGGAATGAGTTTAAAGCTGGCAGAGAGGAGATTGAAAGTGGATGTTAGGAAGAAGTTCTTTGCAGTGAGGGTAGTGAGACACTGGCACAGGTTGCCCAAGGAGATTGTGGAGCACAGAATCACAGAATGCAATCTTTGATCACATTCTGTCATTTTGTGCTCCACAACCTCCCTGGAGGTGTTCAAGGCCAGGTTGGATGAGGCCTTGAGTGACCTGTGCTAGTGGGAGGTGTCCCTGCCTATGGCAGTAGGTTGGAACTGGATGAGCTTTGAGGTCCCTTCCAACCTAAACCATTCCATGATTCTAAAGCACAACACCGAGCACAAGGTCTGCAGAGCCTCCCTGCTCTTCATGTGCCCTGTTAGGTCCTCTGACAGCCCTCACTGGGTCTCCCAAGGAGTTGGGAAATCCTGGCACAGCAGTTGAGGTCCTGCTGAGGACCATCCAAGCTGCATTCAGCAGCAGGAGCTAAGGAGTGATTAATAGAGGTTACAAAGCTGCATCAGACAGACAGGAATGTGTTACGAAGGGCAAGCAGCACATCAGCTAAAGGTGTTAAAGAGCCCGACAGGTTGTTTATAACCCTCCACCACCAAGTGATTAACCGTTAATCCTCTGTTAGCACTGCTCTGCAGCAAGGGAACACATCAGGTCTACAGAGCAGCAGAGGAACTTGAGCAAGAAAGCCTCAAGCACAAACCAATCCAGCAGCCTCGTTGGCACTGCCCTCTCCAACTGCCCAGCAGGGCTCAACAACCAGGTGCTGTTTTGAGGTAAGCAAGGAGGAGAGGAAAAAAGAAAAGCAAGCAGCCCTGGTGGTCAGATGTTTGTCCTGTGGCTCCCACTTGGGGATGGAGATAGACCACATCCAAAGGAGGAACCAATGGCAAGGTCCTGCTCAAAGGATGGCCACACACCTGGCCTTGAGCTTCTCAGCATCACCACTCTGTGAACAACACATCTGAAGTCACCTAGGACTGCAGTAAGGAGCAGTTGTGGCTTCACACAAAGGGTGGGAAGCCATTCTCCAGCTACAGCCCTCCAGACAGTGCTCCTTGATAGAATCATAGAATGGTAAGGTTGGAAGGGACCTCAAGGATCATCTAGTTCCAACCCCCTGCCATAGGCAGGGACACCTCCCACTAGTACAGGTCACTCAAGGCTTTGTCCAACCTGGCCTTGAACACCTCCAGGGAGGGAGCAGCCACAACCTCCCTGGGCAGCCTGTGCCAGTGTCTCACCACCCTCACTGCAAAGAGCTTCTAACATCCAGTTTCAATCTCCCTTCTGCCAGTTTAAATCCATTGCCTCTTGTCTTGTCATTGCAAGACCTCCAGGTGGTGGAGGTCCACTCCTCAGCCCTCCTGTAGCCCCCTTCAGACACTGGAAGGCCACTCCAAGGTCTCCTAGAAGCCTTCTCCAGGCTGCAGAGCCCCAACTCTCTCAGCCTGTCCTCATAGGAGAGCTGCTGAAGCCCTCTGAGCATCTTCATGGACTCCTTACAAATGCTCACACCTCCCAAAACTAGTCAAAGCCTCTTGGAACTCATTTCAGGGGTTGGAGAAAGCAGGTTTTATGAGCATCCAGCTAAGTCTTGGCCGAGAAGGGGAAGTCAGCACAGAGCTCACTCTACCTGTACTGACATCACAGCATCCCTCTTCCAAGTGCTGGAACAGATGCCAAAACCCATCAAAACAAAATACAGTTCTTAGGCAAACAACTTCACCAAGTGTTGGACCAGGAGATGCCCCAGCAGGAACACACAACGCAGCTGCTCAATGTTGGCAGCACCAATCTCCTGCCCTCCCATCTGCAGACTGCTCTGTCCCTGCCCCTTTGGGTTTTTAACTGTATAAATTGGAGTTCTTTGCCAGACATCCAAGCTTCACTGCTGCCAGCAACAGCTGTTTCCTCTCACCCAGTCCCAGCAAGAGACTACAAAGGAAGAGGCCAAACCCTCCCACCTCAGAAATGAGAAGTTGGACTTATTCCCCATCCACAACCACCCCATGGCAAAGTGCTTCCCAGGACTGAAGGGAACATCTCACCACACAGCAGTCCCTGTGCCTAGAGTGCCTGGCTCCATGGGCAGCTACTCCTATATCCCAGCTGGAAGAACAGCCCATGCTAAAAATCTGACTTCAGGTTTACTGTGTGATAAAGCCACATACACAGAGCTGATGTCTTGATTCAATGGGGCAGCCCAAAGACAAATCAGCTGTAAAAAACACAGCACAAGAGGGTCCTGAAAGTCAAAAGTTGCATTTCCACATAAAAAAAGTGCAAGGGGATAAAACTAAATAAATGAATAAATTAAATAATACCTACAAGCCTCCAAGAAGTTGGCCTTGCACAAGAAGAATGGAGTAAGAGTGCAACTGCCCTGCACCAGTGAGGCAGGATGCAGCTCAGAGCTCCCCACAACCAATTATAAAATGCTTAGGGTCAGAAGGGACCTCCAAAGGTCATCCAGTCCAACTCCCTGCAGTCAGCAGAGAGACATCTTCAACTAGATCAGGTTGCCCAGAGCCCTGTCAAGCCTGACCTTAAATATCTCCAAGGATGGAGCCTCAACTACCTCCCTTGGGCAACCTGTTGCAGTGTTCCATCACCCTCATGGTGCAGAACTTGACCCTAATATCCAATCTGGATCTGCTCTGCTCCCATTTCAAACCCTTGCCCATCTCTGCAGGCCTTTGTAAACAGTCCCTCTGCAGCCTTCTTGTAGCTCACTTCAGGTACAGGAAGCCCACTTTAGGGGTCCCCAGAGCCTTCTCTTCTCCAGGCTGAAGAACTCCAGCTCCCCCAAGTCTATCAGAGCTGCTCCTTTGGCTTCACGTATTGCTCAGGTTGTCCCAAGGAGAGCTCCATCAGTGAGGGGAACCTGCTCTCCACTCTGTCATGTATTTGCCTGAACTTTGTTTTCCAGGATTTGCTTATCAGCCCCATCCTGCATCACCTCCTCACCCTCCTGCTGAGCCTCTCCCACCCCATCCAGGCTCAGTCATAGGGCAAACATGAGGAGGAAAAATGAAATTATGATGGAAACATCACCAGGTGAAAGCCAAAGGAGGAGGAAGCTGTGCTTTGAAAATGTCTTTAGGACTTTGCAATCCTTGTGGTGCTTTACTGCTGCTGAAGAGCCTGGATGTATGTACTGGACCATCACAGACTCAAGTGTGACATTCTGCTCTAGCCAGAAAATTTTACACACAGGCTTTGAGTAGCTTAAGTGACTTGCAAGTCCCAGGCTTCTTAACCAGAAGGCTTTAGAAAATCCCAGCCCTAATCCTTCTGTGCTGTATTAGCTGCCCCTTTCCCTCTGTAAAAAGGGAATAATATCTTCCTGCCCCTGAGGAGCATCACTGTGCTCAGACTCTGCGGTGATAAGAGCCTTGGAACAAGCTGAGCACAGACTTACTTCCCAGACAGCTTCAGCAGTGCCTTTGCTTCAGAAAGGAGACCCTTCTGCCCCAGCAGTGTCCATGGAACAAGGAAAACTGCCTCCAGACATCCCTGCTTAACACCAGGAACAACTACCCAAGGTCACTGCTCTGCCTCTGCGTCCTTAACACAGCACAGAGCAGAATACAAGGAGCAAAACCAGGACCAAAGGTGCGATGCCCACAGGGCTCTGTGCTTTGCCATGACTTCCCTACATGACTTGGGATAAGTCACTTCATCTTCAAGAGGGGAGACTGAGGCTCTGGAAAAAAGAAAGGGAAGCAAAGGCCACTTGACCTGCCTGCCCAGAGGGGTTGCACCAGCCTGGGTCTGCCAGTGAGAGCAGGGAAGGCGTGAGAAAAGCCCAGCACTCCACAGTTGGTTTTGCTATTAAGAAACTCAGGTTGAGTCAGAGAGTCAAAGCTCTGTGTTCCCAGAGACAAGCAGCACACACCAGGCACCCAGACTGGTTTCCAGAGAAAACCAACAGCTCAGGAGGGGCTGAACAATGGCACCTGGCTAATGAGAACCCTGTGTCTTGAGCTGCTCACCAGCACAGCTCCAGCCTTGGCAGGGACAGAGGTTGCTGGAAGGAGGTTTTGGGGCCATCACTTGCAGGGCAAATAAGATGTTCAGCAGATGCACATCCCAGCTTTGTGTGGTGCTGGTGCAGGAGTGGTGGCCTGGCAGTGCTGGGCTGCAAAGCTGGACTCAATCTTCAAGGCTTTTTTTTTTTAACTCCAACCAAAATGATTCTATGAATCACAGCTGAGCATTCCCAACCACACACTCCAAATGAGTTATTTTATCACACAAGTGCTTCCCACAAGAGAGGACATAAAAGCTCTGACTTGTCCCTGCAAAATAAAACAAAAAAGTGCTGCCCATGGGGAGCAGACAATTCTCCTTGCCCTTTAAATCACTCCTCTCCCTCCCTCCTGCCCACACCCACTCATTCAGAGATATTTATTATCGCTACTGATTTCCTAATCTCCAGCACATGATGCAAGAACAGAACTCAGAACGTTACACATCAGAACCCAGCCACAAAGCAGGGATGTGGGAAAGCTCTTCTCTGCACAATAAAAAGTAACTGGGGAAAGTGGGATGAGGGTAGCAGCTCATCTGCTTGGCTAGAAGCACTGGCAGCAGGCACAGCCTCAGGCTGGCTGCCTGGGGAAGGATCTCGAGGGTGAAAAAAAATCCAAGCTGCTTCTCCCAGGATTGTCCCATATGAGTCACTGTCCCATGACAGGGGACAGTGGCTGAACAGAAATCGCTGCCAGGGACCTCTAAGGCAAGCTGGAGGTTCCTGTCCTTTCACTGAAAGGATTTTAAACTGGTTTCAAAGTTAAAAGAGGATGCTGGGGCAGGTAGAGGAGATCTCAATGAGAATAGCCCTGAAGCAAACTCCATTTCAGACATCAGCCCTGCACTGGGGGACAGAGGCAGCTACACCCTTTATTCTTCTACAGCATTTCCCAAGTGTGATCCAAACACCAAGGTGCCCTTTGCTGCAGGGAAAGGTGCATCGCCCTGCAGCTGGTCCAACCAAAGCTCCTTCCCAGGAGCAGAGAGAAAAGCCCAAAAGCAAAGGAACTGCAGAGGAGCAAATCAATAAAAGCCCTGCTGCAGCTCCTGCAAATGCAGCAAAGCTTTTAAAGGAAAAGCAAGCACCACTTTGGTGGCCAAAACACACCAGCACAAGGCCTGGAAGGAGCTAAATGTTGGAGATTAAGGACAAAAAAAGGAAGAAGGATGGGGAAAGAGGGAGAGAGGGGGTGAGTAGGACAGACAAGGAGGGCAAGGGATGGGAAAAAGAAGAGCGCAGGATCTGCTGGAAGCCAGATCTACAGCCTGTTCCTGAAACTTCCCACTTGTGTGCCAGGCACTCCTGAATACTAATCAGAAGTGGGGAAGAGAAAAAAGTTTTTTAAAAAAAAAAAAAAAATCAAACAATTAGAAAGGAAAGTCTCTTGGCAGGGTTTCTCCTGGAGACGTCGGGCTGGTTTTGTTTATGAGCTAGAGGAAGTGGTAACTGCTCCTGTTTGTTCTTCTGCAGAAAAGAGAAAGTTCCAGGGTTTTAATTTCTCTGCTGAAAACCCTGGAGATTTTGCCTTAAATGGATCAGAATGGCTGATCTAGATCTGCCCTCAGCCTTTTTTTTTTTTTTTTTT